>JAEIIJ010007873.1:0-15520 GCA_018904815.1 Drosophila ogumai | reverse complement strand
GAGTATGTTTTTAAAGAAAGTGTTATTTTTCTTCAATCCCGCTAATAAATCATTAGCGCAATTAATATTAATTATATAGAACATTTCTAAATAAAAATGCTGAAGCCTATAAATTATCATTTAACTCAGTAGAGCAAGCTTCTTATTTATACTATTAAACAAATAAATATAAATTACTTTATAAACAAAATTATATAAAATGTTCACTAAAAAATTCCTTACTTATAAATTCTGCTTAGTTTTAAGCCCCCTTATTAGGCACTTCCATGTCCCTGCATATGGTTTTATAATAAATATTTACATTACACTTGAAGAAATACATCGTTAAATTTGTTTATTCATTGAAACTACTTAGCGTTGATTTCCTACTTAGATAGAGCGAGATGGCGAGCAAATTTATGACTGCAGCGCTCTGCCAGAGTGTCAGAGTTATCAGTTAAACGTGCACAGACATATAGCACTATATAACACCATACAACACTATATAACACTATATAGTTCTATATAGATGTGTATATATGCGGTTAGTACAGTTGGCTTTGTCCTTGAGTCGAGTGATTGCGGGGGGTGTCGGCACCATTTGGGTCTCTATTCTGTATATTTTGAACCGAATCGCTTTCCGCATTTTGCAATTTGATAAAGATCGATGCATGAACGTGTGAGAGCATAGAGGAGCTTCGCGGAAGTTTTTTTGCTCACAATTATTAGCGGCCAGCAGGGCGTATGCGCAATGTGGCAGAGCGCTCGCGCTTATCAAAGTGCACTCGCTCGGGTCGTCGACGTTCAAGTTGAATGTTGCTTTTGCCTTTAATTTCTTTATTTTCTGTATGCTAGTATTTTCCTTCTTTTTTTCACGATTATGTCTTGGTGAGTATGCTATTTATTTTTAATTTGACGCGCCTAGCGAGCGCTCTCCCTCGCACGTCGACTGTGTGTGTCCTTCAAATGCAATTGTGCGATGATTAGAAACGCAAAGCGCCAAGCGATTTTTACTTTTTGTTTCTAATGTCGTATATAGTCGCCATATGTGTGTGTGTGTGTCGGTGTGCAGCTGTTTATTTTCATTTTCAAAGCGAATAGCGATAGCGAAAAGCTTTTTGGCGCGCTATCTGCTCGTGCAGTTTGCAAATGCAACTGCACAGATACATTGCAATTGTTTATTTTAGTAGAATTTTTGTTGATTTTTCGTACGGTACTACCCGCAATGCATGACAAGACTTTCGACTTCCTAGTGGCGTAATTGCGACAAGGGTTGCCCCTCCCTCTAAAATCGAAAGTATAGCGGAATGGGAATGGGAATGGGAATCAGAATGGGTGTCTTCCTCATCTTGTCTGCATATTTTTGGCTCGCGGCGCCTACACACACATAACAGACAAGGGATGTGGCGGTGCACAGAAAGATATTGAGTCGAGTCATTAAGAACTTTGTCAACAAATTAAAGGCAATTAAAATGAAAGAGTCAGCGGAGAGAAATCAGTGGTTATTTGAAAGAAATTTTTGGGATTAAATTTATGATTTTGAGGTTCATAATATTGAAAATAAAAATATTATAATCATGCTTAAGAAGCATTTAAGGAAGTGTTCAGAAATATAAATTAAAATCAAGTGTCTTAGCTTTACTACAAAAATTAGAAACAAATAAATATCGATCTGTCACTAAGATAAATGTATAATATTGATAAAATTGTATTTATATTCTCATTTATCTCTAAATAATAATTTATATATTTATTTATATGCTTCCCTTTGAGCCTTGTATTATAAAATTTAATTAAAAATTTATCTCGCTGTGCAAAATCTTCTCACAACCCAAAACAAAATCACTTTCTGCATATCGTTTTCGCACATTTCCGCACTGGCAGAACCGAATCAAAATGCAATTCGCAAGTGCAAGTGCAAGTGCATCAATCTCACACACACACATATATACTACTCGTTGTGTGTTGCAATTTTGCATCCGTGTCGCCCGATCGCCGGGCTCGGAAAATTCGCACGGGAATTGCGAGCAGTTCGCATTCTACGTGCGTGCAGTTCGACGGGCGGACGACGTGATCAGAGCCACTTTTTCGTTTTGTTACGAGTGTGGCTCCTTTTTAGCCACTTTAGGCTCTCTCTAGGGAGGTGGTAGCACTTATAGCCATAGTTACCACTCAAATATCTATATAGATTGGGTGAGTCCATAATAAAAACCCTGTCCATCCCCCACCCATCAAAGTGAATTTCCTGGTTATGCGATTATTGCACTCAACTTGATTGGGGGGCGCGATAGCACTTAGAGCTAGGGAGCCAGATAACATCGAGAGTTCCTGGTATTTCCTGTTGATTCCTAGCAAATACAGCAGGGATCTAATGGGGTAAAATTCCTTTTTGTGGATTAAGCCATCGGATTTATTTAGTTTATGCCAAGGTAAATATTTGTTGATAATAATAGATAATTTTTTTGAGAGTTAGTATATCCAGTTTTATTTGGTATATTATTTTTAGAAAATAATTAAAGAGAAAGGAAGTGCTAAAAACATTTTATTCATATATTTCATTTTTTTTAAATTTATTTCTCCACATAAAAAAAATCTTTAAAAATAAAGCAGCTAGTTATTCTTAATTTATATAATCCAAATAAATTATTCCGACATTTTTCTACCCCCTTCGAACACCTCCACCCCTTTTTCACTTCCTCATTGCTTACAAAGAATTAAAAAGGCCCAGCCTTGCCCAATAAATTCATGATTGCGCAGCTAAAAATGACCGAAAAGGGAAGAAAGAGCATTCGTTGAATTTTAAATGCTAAACCAATGAAATGCATCACCACCGCACCACCGCTAGTTGCAGCCACATAAAACCACCGACGAAACGAAAAGCTTTCGGAAAGCCGGAAAGCGTTTTGCGCGCAACCCTCTCGAGGCGAACTTTGCGAGCGAGAATCGAGAATAGAGAATCTTTGCGGGATGCGTTCGTATTGCAATGTTCAGGGTGGCAGCGAGTGAGTGTGTGTTCGAGTGCAATGCCGGCTGTGTGAGTGCGCGGGGCTTGCAGTTTGGAGCTTTTTTGGGGTCTATGCCGGTTGGAAGTGGGTCAGTAGTAGGAACTCTCGGTTGGCGGCGTCAACGTTTCCATTTGGCTCTTCTTCACCAACAAAAACCAAAAATAAATAACTACAGAAACCGCAAACAAATACAAAAACGAAAAAGGAAGGAAATACATTTTTTTTGCCTTAAAAGTTTCGTTGTCGCAGCCTTAAATTTAATTTTTTTTGTTTAATTACCGCCTGAAAAAACAAAATATCTGAATGTCGCAGTGAATGTAAAATAATGCTGCAGCAGCATTTATCTCCTATCCGCCGTAGATTGACAAGTCTAAAAGCCGCAGGGCAGCCGGAGACCTATTCCGGGGCGGGCGGCCGGCCACACGGCGTATGCGTAACGAGAGAACGAAACAGAAAGTGATGCGTAATTTGCGGGCCCAACGAATCAATAAGAAAAAAACATGCAAAACTCGAAGTCAAAGCGAGCAGCAACAGCAGAATAATCAATTAGCAGTTCCACAATAATTAAGAAAAGCAAAACAAAAACCACAAGAAAATGTTTTTAAATTAGAGAGAAAATAAGAAGCAACAAAATATTAAGCAGAACGAGAGTACAAAGCGCAAAGCAGCGGCAGCCAAATGAAGGAGTATAATCCAAGTGAGTTTTCTTTCTCGAGGAAATGTCATTTCCTGGCTTCTCGCCTTGATTTCCCCAAGAGGGGGTGGCTTCGCGGGTGGCCCTGAACGTGAACGTGTAACCTCCATTAAGGCCGTAATCTTGAACTGCAGCTCCCCCTCCCCTGCCACCCTGCACTCGCTACTCGTCAGCAGTTAGCTTTTCCGAATGCAACACTGCTGGGAACTTAAATGGGAGCTTTTTCCGGGCTGTGGGGCAGGGGGCTGCATTGGGGTATACAGGTGCAGAGGGTGATAGGCGCCGCTATTTATAGCGCCAAATCTAAATCGTTTCTATAATTAAACCGCCTTCCCCTTGTGTCCTTCCAGATCAAGTAAAACTTCAACTAGCAGAATAAGCAGCCACCACTGAGCCCCCGCATATATATATATATTATATATATAGCGTTAGCAGAGCAAAACACAAGCCACAGCTGCAGTCGCCATGCACGGACACCACCACAATCATCCACAAAATCCGCAGGAGCAGCAGCAGCAACAGCAGCAGCCGGGAGCCATCATGAAGTTGGGAAGCTCCTCTGGCCAGCCACACCATCCACAGCTCAACCATTCCCCGCATCCGCATCCGCACACCCATGTCCAGCACTCACACACCCATCCCCATTCACATTCCCACCCGAATGTGCATCCCCCGCATCCGCATCCGCACCACAAGCTGTCGGCGAGAAGGGCGCGCAGTCGCAGTCGAAGTCGCAGTCCCACGCCGGATGGCAGCCAGGATTACGATGTAACGAGGATGCGGGAGGAGGACTTTGAGCGGCTGGCCGTCTATCTGGTGCCGGATGTGCAGGCGGAGCGGGGACTGCCCAATCGAGCGGACAAGACGCTGCCGCGCAGCCTAACGCTCAAGTCATCCATGGTCTACTCAACGCCAAATGTTAAGGTGAGGATAAAGGATACTTTTATTTTTGTTTTTAATATTTATAAAAATAAATAAATATATTTCCTTTATACTTAACACAATTTCCTGGTTTCTTTGTATTTCTTTTACAGACTGAAGGAGTTTGGAGCAGCGGGGTCATCCCACGTGGCACTCGCTTTGGCCCATTCGAAGGCATTCCAACCTCAAACTATCCCAATGATAAGAATAAGGCGAGATATTTCTGGCGGGTAAGCATCCTCTCACTTCTCTGGAAGCCTCTCATTGCTCAGGGTTCAAGCATCTGTTGTGGGTTTTTATCAATTTTTGATTTGCATCTTTTGTTTGCTTTTCATGGTCTCACAATTAAATTAATTAATTGTTAAAAATATATATTACAAACATGCTTCCCCCATCCAATCATCCAGCAAAAAATAAGAAATATAAACATGCGACTAACCAACTCGTTTCTCTTTAATTTTTTAATTTCATGTGATCTAATCTTAAACCATCCCACAAACAACCCAACCAAAATAAACACAAATATGTTGAATAAAAAAAAAAATAAATAAAAACAAACAACAAAATCAAACGAATACAAATTCAAAATTATATTTTGCATTTTGGAAACAATTCGAATTGATTGTGGTTAATCAGGTGCAGGGAACACGCCACATAACCTACGGGAATATTAAGGTACCACTCACGATTTATGCTTTCTTTGATTTCTATTTGTTGTCTTTGACTCTAAAACCTAACTTTCCGACCAAACTAAACCCGAAAATCAGCACAAACTCTTTTTTCCCCTTTAACTATCCTTGCACTGCTCTGTAAATGATATGTTTTTGGAAAATATTCGAAGAATATAATACTGAAAAGTTTCTTGATAAAATAATAAAATATAAGGTAACTTTTACGAAAAATATTTATTTAAATATTATTTAAATAAATAATATTATAAAATTGTTTAAAAAGGAATTCTGATCCATTAAATATCCTTTGTTATAAGGACATACCTTCAGAGATTTTCCAAACACACATTTCTTTTAACTTATCCCCCCTGTAGTTTTCTCTGCGTTTGTTCTTCCTTGTTGTGCGTCCTGTGTCGTTCGTTATCCTTTGTGTTTCTCATTCAAATCCCACGAATCTCTCTAAACTCCCCCCTTTCTCCGCTCTTCTCTTTCGTTGTATCCCTGTAGATCTTCAAGGACGACGACTACTACTATCTGGATGGGTCAGATCGCTCGCAATCCAACTGGATGCGCTACGTGGCCTCTGCTTACAGTCTGTCCGTGATGAACCTGGTGGCCTGCCAGCACCAGGAGAACATCTACTTCTACACCACCCGCGACATCCTGCCCAACGAGGAGCTTATGGTGTGGTACTGCAAGGACTTTGCCAGTCGCCTAGGCTACGACGTCGATCCCGAGACCACCATCTTTGGCGCCTGCAAACAGGCTGTCGAGGCTGAGGAGGAAGTGATGGACGAGGAGGAGGAAGAGGCGGAGCCGGAAGAGGAGGGAGAGGCGGGAGTGGAGGGTGGCAAGCGACGCTACTCAATGCCCGCTCCGGAGATCCCAGCCGAGGTGGCCGTGAGTCACATCACCTACGTGATGGGTCTCCATCTGCCAGTGGGAGCGGCAAATGGTGGGCCAGCAAGTGGCTCCACCTCGCCACCGCCACCAACGCCTGCCAACGGACAGTGCTGCCGGAGATCAAGCCCACCCGCCCATGTCAGCACCACCTCCTGCAACGCCCACCATCCGCACATCCAGCATGCCAGTCGCCACGCCTCGGTGATTATTGGCCAGGATCGCTCGCCTCTAACCAGCACTAGCGACAAGGACACGGCGGGATCTCCGCTGTCCGGCCTGGACCATCAGCTGACACCGCAGGACGGCAGCGTGAGATCAGTGCGCTCCGACGAAGGCTACCACAGCAACGAGTGCCACGAGGATGGCCTCACGCCGCCCGAGGATTCCAGCGACAGCGAGAGCGAGCACAACTACGTGCTAGACTGCTCCAAGAAGGCCATTGCACCCAAGGAGACGGTGATTGCCCAGGCCCAGAAGCCGAGCAGCTCGCCGCCGGCCGTGGCCATGGCCAATCCCATCATTACCACCACCAGCAGTAGTATTAGCCACAGTGCATCCACGGCCACGGCCTCCTGTGAGCCGGACAAGAACGAGTACAGGAAGTTCAAGGTGAAGATGCCGCTGAAGTACGAGTTCAAGAACAAGAGCTGTGTGAAGCAGGAGCCCAATCTGAAGGAGGTGGACCAGGAGATGTCGCTGCCGCACCACGAGGAGGAGGAGGAGACTGCGATGATGCACCAAGAACCGGACTCCATTTGCCCCTCGACCACCACGCATTTGGGAGATGAGCATCTGATGATTATGGAGAGGGAACGGGAAAGGGAACGAGATCGGGAGCGGGAACGGGAAAGGGAACCATCCAACCAGCAGCCCGCCTCCTCCACGGTAATCGTTCTGGAGCACAACTCTGGAGGCCAGGCCCGCACCATAGTGCCGCTGAGCAAACCCTACTATGAGCCGGATCCACCAGGCGAGCGCTACGTGCGCTTTGGCCAGCCCAGTTCCAGCATCCTGGAGACCATCCTCACCAGCCAACATCGCTTGGAGGCGGCAGCAGCGGCGGCCAATGCCTGTCGGCAGGCCAACGCAGCCACGCCGCCACCCACTTCGCCCACGGAGATGGCCTACAGCTACAAGAAATCCCAGCGCTATGGCAATGCCGTGAGTCCGGACAGTAGCTCAAATCTTGGCCAGAGTGCCGAGCAGCAGCAGCAGGGAGTGGGCGCAGTTGTGGGCGGAGACCAGGAGATGACACGCGGCACCTTGATCAAGGGCGAATGCTCGCCGCCGCCGCCGAGTCACCATCACCACAACGTGATCTTCTCCCCGTCAAGACATCCTGCTTACCTGGGAGCTGGAGAGGCGAGTGGTCACTCGCCGAGTCCTGGTTATCCCGGATATCCGCATTACGGAGCCGCAGCCACCTCCACCTTCCACTCGCCGCCGCACAGCTCGCACTCGCCCTTCGATCGGCAGTCGAACGCCTCGAGCGGAGCGGGTTCCGCCTCTAACTTGCATTTGCTGCAGAGCAGCACCCAGATGCTGAACCATCCGCTGATGCAGCCACTCACCCCGCTCCAGCGCCTCTCCCCGCTGAGGATCTCTCCGCCCAGCAGCCTGAGTCCCGATGGAAACTCCTGCCCCAGGAGCGGCAGTCCGCTGAGTCCGAACTCCCTGGCCTCCAGGGGCTACCGATCGCTGCCGTATCCGCTGAAGAAGAAGGACGGGAAGATGCACTACGAGTGCAATGTCTGCTGCAAGACCTTTGGCCAGCTGAGCAACCTGAAGGTCCACCTAAGGACACACTCGGGCGAAAGACCCTTCAAGTGCAACGTGTGCACCAAGAGCTTCACCCAGCTGGCGCACCTGCAGAAGCATCACTTGGTGCACACCGGCGAGAAGCCGCACCAGTGCGACATCTGCAAGAAGCGCTTCTCGAGCACCTCCAACCTGAAGACCCATCTCCGGCTGCACAGCGGCCAGAAGCCCTACGCCTGCGATCTCTGTCCGCAGAAGTTCACCCAGTTTGTGCATCTCAAGCTGCACAAGCGGCTGCACACGAACGATCGGCCTTATGTGTGCCAGGGATGCGACAAGAAGTACATCAGTGCGTCGGGATTGAGGACGCACTGGAAGACCACCAGCTGCAAGCCCAACAATCTGGAGGAGGAGCTGGCCATGGCGGCGGCAGCCACATCCGAGTGTTTGGGTAAGTTGAAAAGAACTTTGGTTTTCAAGGATTTTCTTACTTATATTTTTTACATTTCTCTGAACAGATAAAGATCATCCCGAACCGGACTCTCGAGAGGCCTATGAGCAACTGCAGCAGCACATGCATCCCGCTGTGCATCCCGGCCTGCGGCACTTGTCTACCAGCGGCGGTCAGTCTCCGCCCCGCCTTATACCGCTGGGCAACCACATGGGCTCCCAGCAGCAGCAGCAGCACCAGCAACAGCAGCAGCATCCGCAGCAGGGAGTGCCACCGCCTCCACATCTGCTGATGGGCCAGCATCCGGCTCCCATGCTTCTGACCACCGCCAGCCAGCTGCCTCCGCCTTTGCCCTCGCACCACCAGCAGCAGTCCTCGCCCAGCCGCCTCCTCCAGCACGCCCATCCCCATGCACTCCAGCTCCAACAGCAGCAGCAGCAGCAGCACTCGCCGAAGGGCTTGAAATCCCTGCCAGAGTCGGGCGTGTATATGCATGGGCCGCAGGAGAGCAGACCCTCGGTCATCGAGTCCTCCAACCAGCCCATGATCATCGAGTGCACGTAGGGAAGGGCGTGGAGGAGCAGCATCATCTGCAGACCAGAGGAAGTGATGGAATCCAAGTGCAATAAAATCAAGTAGAGTTAAGAACGGACGGACAGACAGACGAAGAAAAGCAAGCAGCACAAGTAAACGTAACGGTATTATTATATAGTTGTATATAGTTAAAGAGAAGACTCCCCCCGACTTTCCCGTAAATTCTTGATCCTCCTTCCCTTGGAAAACGAACTCATTTTCGCGCTATGAAAACTAGATCTCACCAATTGGCAAAAACCCTGAATTACCCTTCTCGTCAGCATGGAGAGGAGAGCAGGCACAGCACGAAGGGCATATTATTTTTGATAAATATTTTATATATAAAGGACACACGATTATTGTTAATGGGGGTGAATAATAAACGGAGGAAAAACCGAAAGGGAGGACGAGAGAAAATGCATTTAGGATTCGACGAGGCTTTCGATGATTTTCCAGTTCTGACTTTAGTTTGTCTCTCACTCTGTTTGTTTGTTCGTTCGTTTGTTTGTTGGGGCGCGCACCTTTAGCAGTAGACGATAGAGCCTTTAAAGGATAACTAAGGATACATATACCAGATACATACAATACATAGATTCAAGTTGCCTTATTTGAATTTCGTTAGCACTGACAAAAAACGTTTGCTTATCCGAGAAGCTATCTACACATACGTATTTTATATATGAATATATCATTATTATACATACGGATATATATATATATTTATATGTATTTTATTAAATATACACAACCGGAACGAACAGCAGCAGCGGCAAGCAAATGAAAGCAAAAGTGTGTAAATAAAAGGGGAACCTTATTTCGGCATCTGTTGAATTAGTAACGCCTAGCTATATAGTTACGTAGGCCACTAGGGATTACCATTATCTATGATTACACTATGATTATTACAAAAACAAAACTTACAAAAAAAAAAGAAGAAAACAAAACGTATAAAAACTAAGCAAGGAGTAAAGAAAAACGTAAGAAAAACTTAGCTGAAAAATCGGTGCTTTTGACTGTTTCCATTTGTCCACATTTACATTTACGATTTACGATTGTATTTGTATTTTGAAACACATGAATTATACATTATAATATATATAAATATAAAGTATATAGCATAACACTCTCTAGAGATACTCCCCAACTACTTTGCGCCTTAATCACTCAACCTTTCTCCAGTCCAAGAGCTCCTTAGTCCTTTAACCACAAACAAGAAAACCGAATCCAAAAAATTTGCTCGTATTGTACTTTACCAAAATTACGCTCTCAATTAGTCTTCG
This sequence comes from Drosophila ogumai, assembly GCA_018904815.1. Taxonomy (NCBI): domain Eukaryota; kingdom Metazoa; phylum Arthropoda; class Insecta; order Diptera; family Drosophilidae; genus Drosophila; species Drosophila ogumai. The sequence goes on along the minus strand of JAEIIJ010007873.1, from coordinate 5,285 downwards.
TTTCGTCTGAATATATATTAAATATGAAATCTTTAGCTAACCCTAAGCTTATAATCTTAATGAGGCTGACTAGCTTTAAGTACAAATATATCTTAAATTATAATATATTATTAGCGCATTATCTATTAGCCCCTAAGGATTGTATATTGTAACGATCTGTAAGACACAACACCAATTCGTAGTCCTAAGTTTAGTACGAGATACTAACCAAGGGGTCTGCCGGGAAAATGCTGGGGAAAATTCGGGCGGTTCGCAATCGAAAACCGCTAATTGAGACTAAGACTATGCAAATGTTTTTGTATTTTTGTATTTGATACAAAGCAAGCAGGAGTTAGGAGTGCAGTTTAGCGAGGAGACGATGTTCTAGCCAAGTAAGACCTACGTTAAGTTCGAATTAAGATTTCTAAGCATATGCAATATTTAAATATATACGCATAATATTTCTAAAGAAAAGCAAAACGCAGAAAAGATGAGACAAGCCTACATACATGGAAAATATAAAAGAAGATAATCAAAATTATACAAAAACATACAAAAAAAAACAAAATTGATTTTTTATTTCTCGTTTGGTTTTAATCTCACATACATATGTTGGTTGTGCAATCATCTAAATACATTCTTATTGTGTGCAATATTTCTTTGATTTTTATTTAAATTGTACTATTTTTTTTGCCATACTTTCATCGACTTGCAAAAATCTACTAAAATAAGCGACACACATAATACTTTCCTATTTGTGAGACTGAATGAATTACTAATATACAATATACTCGTAACGCATAGAACACACCCAAGGAACCCCAGACATTTCGATATATATATACATATATTTTACCGAACCTTTTGTTTGAGCAAGCATTGTAATATATTACGGCCGGACATGGATACGGATCTAGGCATACAGATATATATATATACATAATATATATTTATACAAAGCACACTTACATAAATACGTAGTCGTAGAGAGCTATAGCTATAGCTATTTATATAGACGAACAACCGATGGCCTATGGTTAAGGCGCCCAACTTTGTACAGTAATTGAAATCTGTTTCAGGATTCAAGTAACGTGACGACACAACGTAAATTTAAATGGAGAATAAATGACTGCTTCTTAGTGTTATAAGTGACTCTGATTTAGGTCGAACACAAACACACACTCACCCACACCCACACAGACACAAGGACACACAAATGATTCAAGGATCAATTCTAGAAATCAAATCCAAATATATATTCCATTATATATTCAATAAGTCTATCGTATACCTTTATTGCAAATCAATATTTCAAGTGTATGAATCTATATAATTACAATTATCTATAATTCAGCCCTATATAGATCATGTAGAGCCTCTGTTATGCAAACGTACGCACGGCTGTCGTATGCGATTGTTTCCCCCACTCACTCACTCTCTCTAACTTTCTCTCTCTCTCTCTATCCCTCTCATATACACAAAATGTACAAAATTGGTTCTCGTAAATAATTAAAAATTAGAGAAAAGGAAACAACAAAAACGCAGCGAATTTCATTTGCAAATTGCACCTAAGAATAATCGTTTTACATTCGAGATGGAGATTGAGTTTCTGTTTGAGCCCTCTTGAAAAAATATAATGTTGATTTGTACGAGCCTCGGATATATACACGCCTATATATCGGTCACCTCTTAAACCACAATAAACGAAATAATTGACTATATGCCTATTTAAGCGCCAATTATATGCGAGACATCTAAAAAATAAAAAAGGAAAAATCAAGCGAAAGAATTATCTAATTATTTGAATGCAACTTAAATTCCTATTAATTATATATGAAATATCTCTATAAAATATCTCTAAAAAATCACAATTAATAACAGTACGAAAAGAATGAATAAATACAAAAATATTTCATACTAAAGAGGTTGGAGTTTGTTTTCTTTAAGAATGAGTTGAGAAATAGAGGTATACTTTAAGGGGTTCTTTGAGGTACTTTTGCGCACCTTAGTCTCCTTTGGTTTTCTTGATTATTTTCTTGATTTAAAAAAATACATTTAAGGGCAAAGTCTTTCTCTGAAAATGTGTTAAATATATTTGGTTTTAAATTAATTCAAGTTTCCTAAGCTCCCTACACCTTTTACCAATAGCTACGCTTTGACGGCCTGTCACTGCAAATGGAAACATCAATCACATGTCAATCAACAATGAAAGTAGGGCACTTCAATGGTTACTCTCACATGTTAACCCCCCCGGAGGACATGCAAATTGTGTGCATTTCACGCATAAAAAGCTGACAACAAAAAAGAAACTATCCTGATTATCGCAACGCAAAAAAAAAAACACAGTAAAGAGGAAAAATCAGAGGGAAACGAGGTGCCAGGTCGGGTCAAACGCGTGCTGGGCGGATATGCCACATGGATGGCTAAATGGAGCGAATGCATTGCCATCCCCACCCCCCAAACAGGACACAATCCTACCCTTCGATTTTGCATAGAATTTTCCTCATTTTCATGCGACCAGCTTTGATTTTTAGTTTGGCAAACGTTTTTATTCACAAAGCGGATTATTTTCATGGCACCCCCGTCCTCCGTGAGCCTCGATCCTCGCGGACTCTCGGACAATGCACTTCCCCAACGCAAATTGCATTCCCGGCGAGTGCCGAGGACCACGAGCGGGACGCCTTGTTAATCCTGTTCCAATTATGCGCATGTGAGTGCCTGCCGCCTGCCATCCCTAATGGGCACTTTCGCTCTCGTTTCGTCCTTTCGTCCTTTGTCCTCTGGCCGGCATTGTCCGCCGACCACTGGCCATTGGATTGAGACCGGCTCAGGATCGGTGGAGAGCAAGGCAAAATATTGATTACAGCTGGTTCGCTACATTGTTTTGGGTTCTTTAGCATTTATTTACTGTTGATAAAAAATCAAACTGACCCTCGCTGACCCCTCAACATCGCAAGCAGCAGCAGCAGCCCGCTGGGATTTCCCAGAGTTTTCATCGAGTTGAGCCATCAATTTATGGCTTCATATTACCAGTTTTAAACGTATGCATGCATAAAATAAAGTTTTCCATATTTAATAATATCAGTAAAATATTATTATACCTTTGCAGGGTTTTATAATTTTAGTTAAAAGCTAGTAAGGCGATGAAGGAGTCTTTTCCGACCCCATAAATCATATATATTCTTGATCAGCAATAAAAGGTGAGTCTTTCTATGCTATGTCCTGAAGAAAATAAATTTTTGTCAGTTTTTTCAACATTTTATAAGGGGTTAAATTTCCTAAGATTCCCAAAAATTTTAAGTTCTTTCAATTCTAAATCTAGTTTGTTGAGTTATTAACCTTGTATGTAATTAATATGGATAAATATCCATTAAAACAATTCATAATATATATAATTAAACTTTGATTTGTACAAAAAAATTATTATTAAAAAAATATGAAAAATATCCTTTTGAAGAATTCAAATATTTCAGGTCTTCTTGAAGGGTATTTTTGTTTTATGTAGCGAAGCACTCATTTCCGACCCTATAAATTATATATATTATTGATCAGCGTACACAGGCGCTTCTGTCTAGCCATGCGGGGAAGAAAACATTTTTTTCCCATTTTTCCCAATATTTGATAAGGGGTTACATCATTAAAATTGTGAAAAATTGAACAAAATTTTGATTTCTTAAAATTTAAAATTGAGTATGCAGATTTGTTTAACCTATTAAAAACTAGCACAGAAAAGCTTTCCGAATTGAGTTTTAGGCTTTTTTAACTCAGTTATGAAATATTTCTGATTCGATGTCATGATCCTATGGCAAACTTCAAGGGTATACAAATTACGGATACCCGAAGTTAGTTTCCTATCTCAAAACTAATTTAATTACTTAAAACTTCAGAAAAGGATATGAAGATAGGTGCTTCTGGTTAATTGAATTTAATAAATATGATTATATAAATCCATAAGTCCATAAATTAACAATAAGTTAATTAATTATTGTCTAGACTCTAGACATACGATAATACAGCTGAGAAACCAAATATGAGCTTTAATCCAATAAGCCGCAGTTCAAAGGAACGAAAATTAACATATAAAAAACATAATTTTTTTTTCAAACCATGAAGAGTTATTGAATTAAGGTGGTAAAAGTTAAAACAAACATGATCTTGGTGCCCAGTTCTTTAGCTCTGGTTTATTTTAGTTTATAAAATCCAACAAACGGAAGAGTTAATGTGGCTTAATAGATTTTTCTGCTGAACAAGTACTACTTACCAATCTGGTTCTGGAATGCTTTGATAATTTTTTAAGACATTTGATATATTCACTTCGCTTTACACATCATTAAAAAATGTATATGATGTTTTCTACAATACCAAAAGTGTTTAAGATTTAAAGTAATACCTCTAGGAATCTCAAATTTATTTATTTATTTGTACGCTGCATGCTTATTTGTATCTCAAATTATTTTATACTAATGTGTAAAATTTGAGCCAACTAATTTGTGTTTATTTTAAAAAAACATTCTCCTAATGTAATTTTATCCGTTAAGGCAATTTTTCACTCAAAATAGCCTCCGTTTTCGGAAGTTTTATGAACCACAAAATGTGCATTTGATGCGAGTTTTGGGGGTGCAGCGGACAGCACCTCCCTTCGTCAGCATCCTTATGATTTTCGCTACAGTTTCCGCCCTCGGATCGGCTGTCATCATCATCGAATGGCATTGGTCATCGATTCGACATGCCAGCGGGGCACGTGCCGAAATTAATTGCATGCCAGCGGCAAGGGAGGAAGGATGGTTCGGCGTTCGCAAATAAAAGTTGCACAATGCAGCAGCCGGGATCGAGATCGGTAGAGGAATATGAATCGGAGTCGGAGCTGGGATCCGGGATCAGGCATGCTGATGAGGGTTGGAAATGCATCTCAACCGTCCAGCTGCTTGCCACGCGTCTGACACGAGGGTTGCAGGCCGCCACCGCCGCCAGTTGCAATGCAGTTTTTTAGCACTGTTTTTTGGCAATCACCAATCAGAAGAGCTAGTTTTTTATGGAAGTCCTTCACAGGAAAAAGGATCTGCCTATCAGAATGACGCAGCTCAGGGGTGAGGTAATAATATAGTGTTTTATGTACAAAATTAAAGTTTGAGTGAGAAATATAGATAGAGTATTATGATCTTCTTTCAATATTGGAACTATGAGTGAAATAACTGTTGTTTATGTACAGAAATATAGTTTATTTTTTACAAAATATTAAAATATAATAAACGATTTTAAATAGGAATGAAGAGTTCTTCTTTTTTTTCTGTTTTAAAAGTTATTAT
>JAEIIJ010007872.1:0-46150 GCA_018904815.1 Drosophila ogumai | reverse complement strand
CTGCGTTGCAAACTTCTGACTGAAATTATAATACCCTGCAAGGGTATAAAAAAAACAATTTCAACTCAATGAGCTTATCTTGATATGATCCCAACAGCAACTTGAAATGAGAGAAATGCTGGTTTTCCACCTCATTCTCTACGAGTAAGCCTATGACTGCCATTATACTTAAAGCCACAACCCATATCAGGTTATTGTTACTGCCAGGCCTCATTATTTATGCCCCAAGTTATGCGGCCAACAGAACATTAAATGCAAGCTGCAGCATCGGCAGAAGGAAAGGCAGGAGCCGCTGAAATACATGCTAACCCCACACTCCATCACCACCGTAAACTTTACCACGTTCGTCTGTCCGTGGGTCTTAATCTTAAACTACACTTTTTGCCAACGCTGCTGGGTACACAGGGAAAAATACTTACAGCTTGCAAGACAAATGAACTATATAATTTCGGATTTTTTCTTTGCATGGTAATTCAATTGATGTTCACTTAAAATTTAATTAATATATAAATTTATTTCTCAAACTTTCCTTTAATTTTCCACAAAATTTTCCTACTCTGCAGACCGAGGCGCAAATGTTTTGTGGAATGCGCTCGAGTCATAAATTTTACACTACATCGGCGGCGGCGGCTGCCTTCGCCAAGGCATTGCCATTGACTTGCACTGACTGTGTTTGTCTATGTACTTGGCGTTTACTTTTATATTTACTACAGCCACAGCCCGCAGCACTAGCGGATTCTTCCCTCTCCCTTGGCATTGCCCGGGCGGGCTTTCCCCTTTTTTCCCGCATTTTTCCCGAGCTTCGCTTTGGCTCTGTGTAAGCAGCCCAGACAGGGCCGCAAGCATTCCGCTTTTATAGTTTATTGATGCCAAATGGGTGAAATTGCGAGCGTATTGACGTTGAAAATATTTAAGCTGCCAATGCGGGCCACGAGGATAACGGCTAGCTGGGGCAACTTATTTATTTTGGCTGTTTGTACTTCATCAGGCAGCTCATAATGCCAGCGATAATCGCGCTCACGGGCGTTAAATTTTTAAGCCAGAAACTGCAGCCAAAAGATTGCGGCCAAGTTGTGAATGCTTTTTTGGGGCAGCGGAAATGAATCAAATGCACCCACAGACACACACATGCTCCGCCGCACAGAAAATGTTCCAGCTAATCGGATTCTAATGGCAAAATAATTATCAGAGTACTACGTACGTACTCCAGGGCCCATGCTCCCATACTCCCCGCACAATTGCGCACATAGCATTCATAAATTTTGGAATGCCATTAGTTTTACATTTGCGGTCTGGGCTTGGGGATAACCGCAAAGTGAAAACCGCAAAATTTCCAAGTCATACGGAAATGAATGCCGCCTGTCCAGCGACAAAATCGAGAGGCAAAAGGCAAAGGAAAACTTAAATCGGAGTCAGAGGGGCAGGCACAACCAGACCAAAGTGTGGGCAGCTCGGTTAGCCGGCAGAACACACACAGAGAAAAGCAAGGAAACTCTGATCGAAAGTGCTTTCAAACATGATTAAATAAACTATGTTAGAGGTGCTCTCTATTTTCACAAAATCTCCTTTAAAAAAGCTTCAATTGGAACACTTTGTTTTCCGTTTCTATTCACCCAATTTCTCTTAAATAGCTCAATTTCTCAGTGTAGATATAGAGTGCTGATTTGTGCTCTCTGCGTGTGCGTTCAATCAGAGTTTTCAATTAATATAACTACTCCGCACTCGGATTAAGTGTGTAATAACATGCAGAGTTTCCCTGGAACTGAAAATGTGTCGCTTCGGAATGGCAATTAAACACGGCCGGCAAATAGGAGGCAATCGGCTGTCCCAAACAAACACAATGGTCGGTATTGCCCCAGCTGGGTGCACCGACCAGCAGATATTCCATAATATTCAATTCAATATTTGAAACCGCTACATAAATTCAAACATTTGCTCGGCCACCGAGCCAGGGTTCGTTTTGTAAACAAGGCCCGGCCACGCCGATGGACTTTGACAAACGTTTCGGCATGTATTTGAGTTGCCATCGAACATAACCCCGTACTGACTAGGCCGTTTTCAATTAATTTATAGGCATTGCATATCAAATGACCCATAGTTTAATATGCAATTGGAATGTGTCAATGATTATTTGATTACAACATTAATGTAATAATAAGTAAAGCTAGGAGTACATAGAGTTAGAACTCGGAATGATATTGGCAGTGTGTCAGTACAAAAGGAAACCCAGTAATTATAATAGAAATGCTAATAAAGGATGAAGTAATTTCTAGATGTTACTATAAAATGAATGCAATGTAGACTTGTATATGTCCTTGCATAATCCTCTCAGCAAATGTTCTTCAAATAATATTAAACCGAAAATGTCAATCATATTTTAAGGAATTGTTTTTTACCAAAAATAATTTAAATATTCTTAGAGTTTTCATATAAATATTAACTCTAATGATTGTAAGTATGAAACCTATTTAAAGTTATTTTTTTAAGTTCATCAACTTAAATATTTTCCGTGTTTCCATATTTTCTATCAAAAATATATCAATTCCAACACTGCAGAGTGCTATTAAATTTCGTTGAAAAATTTAATGTAGCCACCATAAAGTTGAACCACACAACAAGGGGTCAAGGGTTAAGGGTGCAAAGGCATCTGTATTTAGGCATTCAGTGCACTCGCAGCATTGCGTTAGCTTCAATCAATACAACGACATACAATGGCCATTTGGCCGGGGCAGCCAGTGAATATTGTAATTAAAGTTGGGCCCCACAGAAAAAGGGAAATAATCAATGGCAGCGCGGCAACTGAATTAACTCCGGCACTCGTGCACAGCGAACCCATGGAATGGCCAGCATCCATCTAGTATCGGCCGTCAGAAAGGCGAGCAGAGATGGCAGTGGGCAGTGGTCGTGGCATCTCTCGTCCCCCCTCTGGTCCGCGCTTAATGCGAAAATTCAATTAGTGGCATAATTAGTTGTGGCAAGCGTTGAAGTTCAGATTTTTGGCCCAGCAGGAAGTGAAATTGAATGAAAGCCACACAAAAAAGGAGCTACTTCTGCCTGCTTGATGAGCGTTGACCAACAAAAAAAAAATATATATAAGAATATATAAGGAAGATAAGAAATTTAGGGGCTGAATTTTACTGCCGGTCTTTGTGTGATCTTGCATTGCCCAGACTGTGTGTCTTTGCGCTTGATTAATGAGCATTTATTAATTCGGGCTAATTTACGAGCGGCCAAATCTGCCCGGATCCCGAGTCGCGAAACCCATTCCATTTGGTCGAATTTCATTTGGGGCAACCGTAAGCCCTGCTCCGCTCAGCGCATTGGTGTTAATTAACTAAATGCAACTGCAATAAAATTGATTGTTTTCACTTTGTTTGCAATGCAAATTGCTGTGCCTAATCCCCCCAGTAACCTGCGACCTGCGAAATTTCGCCGAAAGCCTGCAACTCGCAATCTGCAGCACAGAGAAAGAAAATGCTGAAAGTGTGTAATTTTAAATTACAACGATTTAAAATTTTAATATAATTATTTGTAAATAATATATACATGTTTCACGTTGGGTTTTTAGTTAATATTATAATTATACTTTATATTTATATATTTTATTCCATTAAGCTTACCCCCTTCTGGGTTTGATTTAATTTTAAAGTTCGTATTTGGATTTAAAGGCTAAGTTTTGTTTCTAGTTATATGTGTAAACAATCATTAAAGGTGCTTTTTAAATTATTTTTGCAATTTTTCTCTGTGCAATGAATTCGTTGAGGTCAGCCAACCGCCGCTGCCACTCGGAAATGCCCGAAAATTGTTTGGCTCCGGTCGGGATTCGTTCGCTGGAAATGACATTTTTCGCTAACATATGCGCGGTGCTGCGGTCTGAGCTCCAAGCTCTAAATTGCAGCGACGGCAAATTTAATTAGACTTTGAGCGGGCCCACAAACAAATGCGTGCGTGCGTGTATGCCAGCCTGCGAGTGTCCTGGAGATGCACATCGTAAATAGACAGGGACACTCGTGCACCAAGAGACGGCTGCTCGCGAAACAAGTCAAATAACAAGTCACGTTTCAATGGCTAATGAGGTCATGTGTAAGGGCCAATGACGGATGCGGCATAGCCAGGCCCACACTGAAAGAAATTCGGGAAATGACTAAATATTTTCTTTGATAAAATGCATCTGGATAGATCAATAGCATTTGTATTGTGATTTATGAGAAGGGAATACTATGCTTCCTATTCTCTGTCCATGTTCTAAATCACATTTTTTCCGAGTGCTGTCTGGCTCGAAGCCATTGTTAGCCAGGTACAGTCGTTGGGCGGGCACGCCATAATAATGACGACGTGCAGCAGGAGCAGGAGCAGCAGCGGCAACAAGAGAACAGCAGCAACTCAAATGGAGGTCGTCTGAAGTGCCACCGACGGATATCTGGCTGAATGACTAAAGTTAACACTAACTTGGCAAACAAATAAACATGGAAACAAGGCTGGGACCGGGATAGGACTAGGACCAGGCGCAGGACCAGCACCAGGACAATATGTCAACACACACCCACAAAACACAGACGAGCACTCCAGCTTTATGTGCAAGGGATGAGGATTAGGATGAGGATGAGGGTGTGTATACATAGGCATATAATTTCACCTTCCGACTTGGCCGCCCCGTAAACTGTTTGCATTATTGCTGCTCTCTGCTGGCTGCTGGCTTGCGGCCTGTGTGTGCTGCATTACAATTACAATTACAATTAGAAAAGTGTATTTTGTAATTGTATATTCAGTAATTTGCCATGCATGTGCGCCGCACAGATGATGACTTAGGCCATTAACCTCGGGCCACTCCTCCCTCGCTCAGGCTGCCCCGAATTTACAATGGCCCACACCCACAGAATAAAAAGGAAAAATTCCCAAAAAGGCCAACGCATTAGCAGAGGTCTGAGGGCTATGCATATGCCATCCATCTGGGCTGCTTTTTGGGCTTGGTGTGTAGACCTACACGGCACTTGATATGATAATAAATATTTTTGTTTGCCGTCCCCAGCAGGGCATTAAAGTCCCGGTAAAGTGAGCAACTTCAAAGCCTACCTGGCATCATAAATTCCCTGGCATCTACCCCGAACACTTTGATTGCAAGTTAATCAGCCCCAAAGACCTCTGAAGAATAAGTAAAATTACATCGATATCCTTTAGAGCAGAAAGATTTTTCCTGTTCCTTTGGTTTAAAGTTCTCCCTTCGGCTGTGACTCAGGATATACACAGTTTTAACCCAGGAATTTCAAGAATTTCCATTTTGCCAATTTCCTTTGACTGCAACAAGCCACAGGCCAATAAAATAAAACTGTAAATTGTCAATATTATTGAAAGTGCTTAGTTTAATCAATAGATATGCCGGAGACATGCACACGACATGTCAACTAACTAACTAACCGAAATTCAGAAATATGCGACCTCGGCGACCGTGACTCCAACTTTGCCTGAAGCGAGTTACACCTTGAAAAAATACCACATGGCTAAATCTATAAAATATTGAGTTTCACTCTTCAATTATTACACTTTATTCTTAGAAGAAGTAAAAGACTAAAAATGCATTATAAATTATTGAGGAATCCATATTTTCGGTTTAAATAAAACAGACTTATTTTAGAGTGCACACAGCCAGTGAAAAGTCGGGACCAATAATGAAGTCACGTCGCACTTATGAAAAATATTCGATAACCCCGAGTCAGAGTTATGCCGTGGAGAATCGGCCGGATTGGCCTTAAAAGTTTTCCATCGGCACACATGTCTGCAGCGTTGGTTTCTCGACTGCTCGACTCAAGATAGGAGTGCTGGCAATTAAGCAGAAAACTTTTTTATGGCCTGTGCCAACAATGGGCGGCGGTGGTGGCCATAATTTGATTGTGGGTGACATCGAAAAGAAATCGCAAAGAGCGATTCATTTGCATGACAAGCCCCGGCTGGTGGGGGCCGTGATGAGGCACGTACGCGAGAGCCGAAAGGAAAACACAGGCGCCGGATCGGAACTGCGAATAAAAATATATGCAAAATATCGCGTATACGCACCGGGCGACAAACAATAGAAGGAGACCGTAATCAGGAAGTGCTGGTGGCGGAGCATCAAATTGATTTCTGGGACGCCTGGTCGGTAATCGATATCGCTACAAGTGAACATGACTGCTGCTCACAATAATAACTCATGGCCACGTGCGTGGTCCTTGCAAGGGCTTAACGCTTTATCCGGCGCTGGCGACACATTTAAGCGCACTTCCTGCAGCTGTTGCTGATACCGCCGACGACGTCGACGCCCGTGCTATCTGCTCCGCCGCGTCCTTGTCTCTTATCAATATGCACTCGCATTAAGTGAGTTTATATGCGATAGCAATGGCTCTAGGTCCTCTGTTCGCGTTTCCACGCTGTCTTCGCCAGCCCACAATCCCAGAGAGTAGAGGGAATGGGGGATATAGCTCCTCGTCTGTCGCCTCGTCTATGTGCGCTCGCACATTTTTCGCTTTTCATAAATTTTTGAGTGACATTTTTGATGACATCAGAGCTTTATGCCATATGCCCTGCCAGACCCAACTAAAGGCACCTGTCACCGTTGCCAAATGTGGCATGGCATGTTAAAGCGGCAAGTGTTAAGATGTCAACGGTAGCAGAAAAGGGGGAAAGTGGCCCAACAATACGCTTTAAGATGATAGAAAAATCCCTGAAATGAAAAGGTAAAATAAATAATGGAGCATCGCTTTTTGGGGTTTTATGAAGCAGTCGTAAAATTTACTTTTTGGGTGAAAATAGTTACGGGTTTTTATGGTACCTAACAAGTTACAGCTTTATTTTATGAGAGATCAAGTGTACCGCGAAAATGTCCAAGATAAACGTCTTCACAGGATATTTTGTAATCTAAGCAGACAACAAATTTAATACAACGAAATAAATGAGGTAGGGCTAAGGTCGGCATTGAAGTGGATTCAAGAAATAAGTTGGAAAAATAAAACAACGACCTGAGAAGCCCTCGGCAAATACCCGTTCATAGTTGCCCCAAAGGGCTTCCCAGTCAACCAAGGCAGCCGCCGGATGAGTTGCAAACAACTTGAGAAAGTCAACGGTGCTCAAGGACTAATAGGGTCTGAGCAGCCTCCCCTCGGTCTTTGTATCCTTTCACCTTTCGCAAATGTCTAAGGCACTTTCTGACATTGACACGGAGTCGGCACAGAGGTCGGGGCTCGGCAGTAAGGCAAATGGGGACAAGTGCGTAGGCCGCCTAACAGGATTATCTGCGAAAAGGTTACGCAATGCGTTATCACGTATCATAAAGCGTAATCTCAAGCGCGTGGTTTGTATTTACATGGCTCCAGTCTAGATTGCTGTTTAAAATTTGATGCATGGAAACGGCGCGGCAAAGTGTCGTCTTTGTCTTACGCCAAATTAAACAAATGCCCCGCGAAAGTCAACTAGATGCTCTAGCTGAGCTGGCTTAAAGCCCGAAAGCAACCTTGAAGTTTCGCATTTTCGGTGAAAATCAATTGAGCCTAGGTGGGAGAAGCGAGCAGCGATTTATTCAATTTTCCGCCGGCAAGGCTAATAAATGGATATTCGGTTTTGGGGGGGTGGCACTGGAGCTGTCATGTCGCGGCTTGGAGGGGAAAATGCTGCACGATTTATGCGCCTTACACGCTAAGCTCAAAAGTATGCTACATAAGCTGCAGTAGCACAATGCACGTAGAAAAATAAGTAGTGCACAAAGGTGGTTTTATAAAAATTAAACAAAACCTATCTATAAATTTATAATTTTTTCAAAATTTTGTCTGCATATCAACATTTACTAATTGCTTGTGAAATATTTAGCAAGATATTACCAAGATATTACTAAAGCTATATGTCTCATTGTCAAAAGTAAACTATTATTTTTAGTTTATAACTAAACTAGTCATTTTTTCAAGTGCATTAAGACCAGCTACAACGACGAAGGCGTCGCCGCATATGTTTGGCTGTTTGGTTAGCTGAAATTCAAATTTTTTCACTGCCAAAAACGGAACCGACCGGAACGCATAAAGGGGTTTCGGCTTAAATGCGCCACGCCATTTGTCAGCGTAATAAAAATCAAACACACACATTCGCCGGGGTGTGGGAATGCTGTACGCTGGGGGAGGAAGCCCAAAGCCCGGAATCGAAGGAAATTCGGTGGTAGCAGCCGAGGTGAGAGATTCGGCTATGGGGAATTTATATATTGGCCACATTTGTAGCCCTTGGTGGCATTTACCTTGAGCGCTTTTTGAAGTTTTCACATTTATTTCAATTCGGCGCCCCAGAATGTACCTTTGCCGCCCACTCATTGTAATTGTGTGTGCACTGCGTCCCTAATGCGGCATCGTGTCAATTCACCTCACCTTCGCCGGGAAGCCAAACCAGCGAAGAAAAAGAGCGGCGCCTTCACTCAACTCTCCGTGTCGATGTGTTTTTACGGCGCAATTTATTGCGGCAATTTCTCGCGCTCAAATGCAAATGCAGGAGATTGGCGAGGAGATTCTACGCGACCGCTCGCCGGCGCCTGTTTACATTAGTTATTACGCTTATTTATGTGATTTCATGGGCGCCCACTTGACTAGAGTGCTCAGTGTGGCTTTAAAATTGATGCGCACTTGGGGCTTCCGGCGCCGCGATTGCCGCTATTAAATTAAGTTTAGTGCCGCGCGATATGGCGAGCCAAGCCTTTTGTCTCTCACCTGCGACTCGTCGCGGAGTTTCGCCGCGAGCTTCAAGAGCATTGAGAAATCACCAAATAATTGCCACGCTTACACTTTGTCGCTTATCTTGGGGCAACATTTACAATGGCAGCAGCAAACATCTATCTACAGTGAGAAAAAATATTTTTTAATTCATACTTTTCAGTTTTCAGCTTTGCCTTTTAAAGTTTCTATCCAAAGTTTATAAAAAACAATGTAAGCATCATCATTTGAGAGGCATTAAGGGGATTATTTTTTAGAATATCAAAGCTTATTCCTACTTCTTTTTTATTGGATTTTTCATCCCTTTTTGTGCCGCGTGTAGAGCAACTACAAAGCATCGCTTATTCCTATGGGAACGGGGCCGGGCAACAAATTACAAATTCAACAAGCGCCAAGTGGACAACCCTCATTAATTTTTGGACCCCTGGCCTTCTCCTCCGCCCCGCAGCAGCCTCGCAAAGTTTTCTATTAAAATTAATAATGTTGCTTAAAACAAAGCAGTGACAACAACAAAGGCACGCCAACGACAAAGTCGCCAAGCACGGTCCTTTAATAAGTTGCGCGGTCCTTCACTCCCATCTCTCCTGGCAACGGACACAGTGTCACTTCGAATTTATCAACAGCGCCATCAATAAATGCTCCACGGAGCTCGCCGAAAGGTAATGGTGGTGGTGGTGGTGGTGGTGGTGGTCAAAGAGGATGGGCCATTATGAGTGGTGGCCAAATGGCTGCTAAAGGTGTAAGATGACACTATTTAAAGGCGAAGCCGCTGGGAATGGCGCACACTTTGTTTATGCACAAACTTACCAGATATCAAAGGGAGCGAAGAATTTGCAGTTCAAAGGCAAGTTTTATTTGTGGATAAAATCGTGATTTGATTGGGATTTTAATTTATACTAAATAAAAAATAAAATCAAGTTAGTTAAGTCAATCCCTTGATAACATTACAAATATTATATAAAGATTTATTTAATGAGGGTTAGACAAGCCAGAATTATTTGAAAAGCCCCGAATAAGTCTGTTTAATGTCTGTGATTCCGTCAAGAAATCAAGTTACATATTTCAATGGCCATATTTGCGAGTCTGACAGATGACAATGGCACAACGAGTGTTGATTGTTAAGGTAATATGATCGGCAACTTCTAGACATAATATCCATTTGCTATGGGTTTCTTTAATTGGGCCTCGGTCCCCGGCACTCCAGCACCGCACATCCTCCCATGCGCACCAGTTAGTCCCGTGATAATTATTCATTTTCCTCTTGGCAACACATTACCCATGTCAAAAGGCGGCCGCCCTTCGCTTGTCTAAACTTGTAATTGAAACTTCCATTTCCATTCCGCCCGCGTGGCTCCTCGGTGTCGCCGATGTAAAATAATTATCATTATGTTGTAGCACTTGTTCCTCTCATATCACAATGGCTCGGCAGAGGTTAGTTCTTTACTTCTACTTAATTAATTGAGTTGCCGTTTTATGAATACTTCATGACGGGGCGCGGGAGAGGGATCGGGATTGGAACCGGGAGCGGGACCGGGATCGGGGTCTCTGCCAAATAACCGCAGGTAACCTAACGAAGCTTGCTTCGTATATAAATATTTGAGGCAATTTTCAAGTGCGCCCGGGACCCTTGGCCTTTGTCTTTGTGCGTGAAGAGTAAATAGCGCATTGGCAAACAAAAAGCGGGAGAAAAGCGGAAAAAGGAAGCCCAGCGAGCAAGGCAGCCCCAAACTGGTAAAGCAATCAAAGAAATTAGCAAACAGCAAAAGAAGCACCCAACAAAAATAAGAATGAAAGCAAGCAATGGTTGGGTGCCCCAAACCCTAAAATACCCGGCACTTCAGTCCTTGAAGTCCTTGCATACTTTTCGCTGCTACTTACAGGGGGTAATTTAAAGAAAATTGTGGAAGAATCTCTTTATCTATCACACTATAGAAAATTTACAATATTATGAATGTGGAATTAAGAATAATTTTCAAAGACTTTGCCTAGATCAATGCAGCTTTTATCACTTATCAAATCAATGCATTTTCGTATACCTTATAAAATCGAGATCCAATACAATATACCCTTTATTCCTTAACAAGTACTGGGTATGGAAAGTAACCAACATGGAGGAAACGGAAATGGCAAGAAAGCAAAGTAAAGCAAAGGGCAAGGAATTGGGCAAAGAAACGGATGAACATAACGCAATGCACCGAATATAAATAATTCAATATTTCCACTTCACTTGATGTTTCGCTCTTTGTTTCCACTCCCGGCTCTTTTTGTCTGTGCTTCCTCCAGAGTGACCCAATGAAAATAAGCAATTGAATGCTCGGTTAAATGTAAGAAAAATCAATTTTCCAAACAATTTTACTGCTGCCTTTCTCCCATTTGATTGTGTATTTTTATGCACTTGTCGCCGGCTGCGGGCAGTGCTCTTTTGCCAGCTACTCCACTCCACGCTCCATTCAGTTTTGTTTCGTTGAATAGCCCCGACCTACCCTTTTCCCGTCGCCTAAAAAAAAGGCAAATCAATCGTCAAATCACTTGAGTGCGTTCCCCTTCGTCGCCGTCACTTAACAGAGTTTATTGTTGTACTTTCAATCGGTACTCGAGGTTTCAAAGGGTATACGGTGATCTTTTGGAATACAGGACATAGCAAATGTTTGTTGCTGACCAGGTAAAATTTTAACAAAATCAAACTAGAGTGTTTTTTTTTTTGTATATAAAATATTACGCATACGCAGTGAGGGCAGGAGTTTTATAGCAATGTAACTTAAAACTCATTATTTGCTAAATTATACAATAATAGGGTTTCAATACAATTAAATTAAAATTTTATAATAATTATCCTAGAGTATTTTGTGAATTATTGTAAATAAAATATTACTCATTCGCGGTGTGGTCAAGGGCCTACACAATAAACAAGGAAACCTAAGATACCACAACCATTATTGGTTTATTTTTTAAATAGTAAAGTTTCAATCAAATAAGAGACTCATTTTATATTTATTCCAGAGCAGTGAATTATTTTAAATAATTTATTACGCATACGCAGTGTAGGTCAAATCAAACTAGCTTATTATTAATTTAACTTTAAATAGTAAAAACTTAATCAAATACAAAACAAATTTTCTAATGATTTATTTTTAGTCATATTTGTATTATTCGTAAAGAACTTGGCTCATCAATTCAAAAATGTTAGTACGAAGTATCTTTAAGTCTGCAAACATGACCATAGTCTCCTAACTTGTTTTTCTAGTCTATTGTTGCCTCTCCTGCTGTTTCCTGTTTTCCGGGCAGCTTTTTGTTTTGTTTACTCCGTCAGAGCGATGCGACCGAAATGGCAGGCTAACGATTCCTCCGGGTCCGATAGCTCGAGTACGGCGGAGAGGACGCCAGAGATAAGCATATTCTCTCAGCTCAACCCGCTTAAGCTAGAAAACGGTTGATGTACACTGAAAGAAAGACTGAAAGCCATTCAAGCAAAGAAGCCTAAAAAATGGATAGTAAAATACTTAAATTTGAAAATACCCTTTAAAAAAATAAATATTTCATTAATATTTATGGTAAAAAGTATAGGCTCTTTTAGATAAAAGATTCCAAAATATTGCATTTTAATATAATTTCTTAGACAATTTTTTGGGGCGTTTAGAAGCTGGCTTCTGGTCTTCAGCTGCGACTTCGGCGTTTTAGGCGCTTCAATTGTGTCACGCATGCACGCACGTTGCTTCCGTTTTTCCGGCTGCCGGGTTTGCTATTTTCCCTGCTTCCTTTCCTCATTCCCATTTTCCTGCCGACGCTTGGGAAAAACAACATCACGGCGGCGAAAAGCGGGCAAGGAAAAAAAGCAGCAGCGATTTTGGGGCAGTAGCAAGGAGGCAGCGACAGACTGGAAAATTTGCATGTTTGGACATGTTGAAATCTTCTTGGGAGTTGCTTGCTTGCGGTACCGAGTTCCGTTCTTTTTTTCCACTCGCACTCGATTTAGCCTAGCAGAAAAATGAAATTTGCATTTGCCAGTGGCGTTGGAAGGAGCCCCCAGAGGAGCCTGTTCTCTCCCCCGAAAGACCCTGTCGAGGTCGAATTAATTTGTGCTCAATCCTTTTTCGCATAGGCAAACCTCTGACCTGGGGTCATCCAATTGCTGGATCCCAATTTTCCAGCGCACTTTCTACACCCATGCCTCGCTCCGTGTCGGCACATTCGTCTCTAGTCTCGAGTGTAAACATGCATTCGAGACTAAGTGAAACAGTTTTTCGAAGGGGAGGCCTCGAGAATTGTTTGGCAAGTAAAAAAATAGAATCGGAATCTCACAAAAAGGGAGCAGGAAACGGAACACATATGTACATATGTATGTGAATGTGTTGTTGTTACATATCAAGAGGATTTTTGTAAATGCCAGGCTTGCGTCAAAAAATAAGGAACTTTTCTGTTGATCTTCTGGTTTTTTTTCAGATGAAGAAACATTTCACATTTTTAGAAAAAATTTAGCTTTTCTGAAGTTATACCTGAAACACTCGAATATAAAATTATTTTTTGTTATAAGATCTTAAAATCTTATATTAAAATATAATGCCTTTACAATTACACACAAGATGCCAATACTTTCCCCAAAGATAATAACTAAGATATTTTTTATAAAGACTTTTTCAAAAGTTAGCTTAGTGTGGACATAACGGAGCGGACCCAAGTGCCAGTTCCATGGATTGCGGATTATTCCGACACATCTCCGGCTAATAAGTTGCGCGAACTTTTGCAACTGGCTGATATGCATCTGGGGGCTATTGCCATATCGTAAGCGGAAGATGTTAAACAAATTTAAAGCAGGCAATCGCCCGAAGGTCATGTTGTCGTTTCCTCCAGCACTGTTGCCAGAAGTGGAAACAGCAAAACACAGCAGCAGCAGCAGGAGCAGCAGGAGCAGCAGCAGGAGCAACACAGTATCGCCAGCAGTTGGTAACGCACGCAGCTGGCACCGGATGCCCGGGGTAGCTCGTGCCACAGTTAAAAGTTCAATTTGCGCAATAGCGGTAAAGGCATTTTCCCACCCACAATCCCGAATGCCACCCACACATCCTCAAGGAGGCATCCATTGAAGCGTAAGAAACTGGAGCTGAAGCGCAGAGGCAGCAGCATCAGCAAAAGGAAATTTTGCGTTAAATTATTACTTTCCGTTTATGCAAAGCATTTGAGCGCACTCACTTTGCTTTAACGCTGGTTTGTGGTTATGTTTTCAGTTGTTTCCCACACAGTGTATACTATAAATACACAGAAAGAAATCAACATATGGTAAGGAAATTCTTAAGGAATAGGGATTAAACATTAAATATTTTAAGAAAGCGGGATGTTAATGGGGATGAAATATGAACTAATTTTAGTATGGAAGAAAATTAAGTGACTTTAAATGTTAATATATCCAACAGGAAGTTCCTAATAATTTAATAATATAACCTTTCTGTCGCAGAAGCTACTCCTTTATTATTTTGGGTCTCGCTTGGCCTCAACATTCTTAACATTAATAATTCGGTTAGCTATGCATTTGAAATGATTTCTTTTTGTGTATAAATAATACGGCGGAAGGGTGAATTTCTATCCGGACTGTGTGCGAATTAGTATGTGCGACAAGCAGGGAAATTGCAATAGCATCTCATGATGCCACTAAATGCAACGGCGACGCCAGCGACAGCAGCAGGTTACAAAAAATTCATTTGCAGAATTTGCAAAAAATGCTCGCAAACCCAGAGAGGGGGGAAAATTGTGTGTGTGAAATGGGGCTGGGGAATAGAAATAGAAGGGGGGACATACTACACTCGACTCAGCAGCTGTGGCACACTAACTGAAATGAAACGAAACGAAACGTAACGTAACGCCTCTACCGCCGCCGTCGCTGTGTGAATGCATTTTAAAGTAAATGCCTCGCTTTTGTCATTTTAATTTCGCGGATTTCCCCATTCTCATTTCATGGCTGTGTCTTCTCTGCTCTGCTCTTTCTCTGCTCCTCAAGGTTAGCCTGTTTTTTAATTGAAAATGTTCTGGCAACTGCCAACTGACAAGCTGTTACTGATACTGCCACCGCCACTTTTACAAGCTATAATGTATAAAGAGAGAAGGACACGCGCGGGTTTTATTCAAAAATATTTAAGAACCGAAGGCAGATGAATTTTTAAAGCCACTTAAAAAGGATTCATTAACATTCTTTTGGTTAATCCTACAAAATTAATATTCTATTCTATAGTATAAAAACAATTCCAGCTAATCCTTTATTAAAGCTTTGTGTTCCCTAATTTATTACCAATTCCTCTCTGTGTAGAGAACTTTACTTAAGCCGGGTTCACCAGTTCACTTGGCCTTCCTCACATGCTGGCCATTTATCTTGCTCAAGGTAATAAAATGTCTATAATTAGTCATTTAATATACAGATTTCCGTTTTGCGTCAAGGGGCGAAAACTTTTGCCGGGCTTCTGCTTCCTGGAAATCCATAGAAGAAAAAAAAAAAAGCAAAGCTGCAAACACCCAACGAGAATTGAGAACAAAGTTTTTCCCCCGGCTCGCATGTGGCTAGTAGCTAGTATCTATGAGTAAGAGTGTGCTTTGGGTGGGGGTGGTGGTGGAGTAATTTAAGTACAGCGAATGATAAACTACTAAGCAGCAGCAGACTAGCCGTCGAGTGGGGCAAGGGATCCGAGTGCCCGGGACTTCCTTGGCGAACCCAAATAAATGTGCAATTAAGAGCTGCTCTCCTTAGTGTTGGACCGCACAATTTGCTGCCAACTTTTGCACAGTCCACGGGGCTATATAAATACTAATAGGTATATGCAAGCACTGAGGGAAACAAGCTCTAATAATAATTATAATAATAATAAGGGAAAAGTATATAACCCACAGAGTCCTGATTAGATAGAATTTATTATTTTTCTTTATTTTCTTGATCGATTAGAATCGGAATAATTTATCCCACTCAGGCCAAATTTCTTTGCGTGTACTTTCCATGTGTGTGTGGGCGTATATGACTCGCTTAGCTTTGTGTGTGTTGAGCACTTTTAACGTAATATGCTGCCGCTTGCCTGCCTGAGCTATGAGAATTTTTATAATAAATCTTGGCGCTTCCGTTTTTGGTTTGCAAACTTCCTGTTGGCAACGTCTTTAGTAGCCGGCGGTGGCAGGCGGAGGAAGAGATAGTTGAGGAGCCCGGGCCCGAATCCAACCCGACTGCACTGTGATTTGCACGCAACATATGGACTTCGCTCCGGACAGACTGTATCCAAGGATATACATATACATAAAGATATGGGAGTTTGCCTGGCTGGGGTGTGCAGCTGCTGCAGCAACTTCGGTGGGGGAAATAAATCTTCAAGTTTTTACTTTATTGCAGCTGTCCGGCTGGCTGTTATATCCTACCCTCAGTCTGGGCTAACTTATTGCGTATACGCCAGGTCTGACGGAGGCTTTAAGCCGTCGACGAAAACACGTGTTCTTGCCGAAGACATTTACATAATCTACAGTTAGTACAACCTTTTCGACCGACGCACGCACTTTTTATTGCTTATTGGGCCGTACTTGTGCCGCGGACATTTTAACGAGCACTGAAATAAATTTTAATGTCTTTTAAATGATTTCCTGGGTGGCCTGAAAAAGGGCTTGATCTATGGCCCCATCACTGCCCGCTTCTGACACCACTTGATGGCCAATATTCTACGTGTTTACGAGTCAGCTTTGGAGGCTCAATACCGGACTTAGTCGTCGCCGCTCGCCAACTAAGTATTCAAGTCCAACGAAGCGGTGAAAGATCCTTCATAAATACACAATTTGGGCGGAACATCTGCCGCTGCTGCTGCAGTTGCATTGAATGTAACCGGTGAAAGCACCTTTTGGTGGTAAGCTAAGCTTAAAAAAAAAAACATTGAAAAGAAGGGAAGCACGGGGGAGCCAACAAAAAGTACAGAAAAATCGTAGACGAAACAGGAAAGTCGAGTTTAAATGTTTCTTTGGAATTGCGAGTGAGAAATGCAACCATGTCGACAGCATCCTCTATGCAGATACATATTCATGCTGTCTGCGCTTCGAGTTTTTTATTATTTCTTTTTTTGCACCTATTGAAAAAAATGCATTCCTTGGCCCATTCAAGTTGCGATTCGCAATGGTAACGACACTTTTCAAAAGAAATGCCACCAATTGTGGACTGAAATTCCACATTTTGCCTAAACTTCAGTCGTTAGTGGTGTCGAACACTCAATGGGTACTTGTGAACAAACCGAGTGTCGCCACGCAGACTTTAACACTTCTCTGCTGAAAATTATAATTTAAAAATATTAAATATTTCGCATTAACAATAATTAACTTAGACTCGGGTTTCTTTCTCTGCTTTTTAAGTGAAAGCTGCCCTTAATAGGCGTCCCCATTAATTTTCAACCTCCCTGCAGCAGTGAGATGAAAGGGCAAATTATGAAATATATTTTAATTTAAAAATATGTCCCAGCTTTGAAGCATTTTCCACACCTTTGCTGTTTCGTTCCGCCGGCCCTAGCTAGCCAGGTCCGGCATATCCTGTTTGTCAACCAGCCAGCCCCAGTTGCGTATCCTTTGTCTCGTTGGACCTCGAGTTATGCCCTCAGTGCATGACTGGGGGCTGTTTCTCAAAAACAAAATTAGAGGCAGCAACAACAGCGAAAGCTACGGCGAAAAAGTGGAATAAAACCGAAAAAATTGTAATGCAAATTTAATTAGGTTTTAAGTGCTTCGGCAAGGACAACGAAGGCGACGCTGCCGCTGTTGTTGTCGTTGTTTCTGTTGTGTCTTGTCAAATATTTACTTTGAGAGCAGCGGAAAATAACAACCAAAAAGGTTGGCATGGCCAGTCCTCCCCGCTGCCCCTCAAACAAAAAGGTAATGAAATTTTTCGTGCCGAGTTTTGAAACAGTTTAAAGTTATTACGCCCGGCTACGTGTGTCCAACGGCGGGAGAATTGATTTTCCAAAAGAAAGTTTAAAGAGATTGAGAGGGCTGAAACTGAACCTAAAACCTGAACTCAAACCTGAAGCTGGGGCCTTCGGCAAATATTTGCCCAGGGATATGCATAATATTGACTTTAGTACTTCTGGCTTGGCCAACTGGAAGCTAATTAGAGCGACCCGCATCAAAAGTTGCTCGCATTCAAATCGAAATTCCAGCATGGAAATCAAATTGGTTTATTGTCTGTCGCCGTGGCAGTGGGTAAAGTTGCTCAATGAAAGTTTTTAGCGCCCTGGCAAATATGCAAATATTTGTTCAACTTTATTAAAATTCATTTTTGTCATTCATTGTGTGTTTAGTGTGTGAGTGTGTGTGCGTGTGTGGGGTGTGTGAAGCCAAAAACTCTTGACAATAATTTTGCCAAGTTGCTACTTTGAATGTGGGCACGCAGGCATGCGATGAATTTTTGTGCTAAGCGGCAATAATTGCAAATTCCACTGCATCACACACACTCGACCACGCCCCACCACACACATCCACATCCACACCCACACCCACACATACACACACAAAGCCCCCAAGGAGGCAGGCGGAAAACTTTTGCCTTGTCTAACTGTCTGCAAATCGCAGAGCTCGGCGAAAATCTTTGCCAAAATGTTTGCCATAGGCATTTTGGCAAAAAGTTTTTGAAGCTGAGCCGCAAGTATACTGCGGCTTTTTATATGGCCACAGTGCATGCGGTTCTCCGAATTGCACACATTGTAATCTATAAAGCACCACGCCTCCTCCCTCCTCTTCAATACACATTACGAACGGAGGGCGGAGTAATTAAAACTGATTAACAACAGCTGAAATCCCACCATGAATGGAATAATGCCAATATAATGCCCATTTGTATGGCTTCAATTAGTGCAGCGAATCAGTGAAATTTTTTTCCCGATGCAAACATTGTTTTTATGCCCAAAAACCAGAATACAGTGGATCCTCATGCATGCTTGAATCTGTGTTTTTGCTCTTTTTTATTGGCCTGAAATTGGAGAACTTTTTGCTGTCGAAGCAAACATGCGACTTACACTCTTTGACTGCGGTCGCAATAAATTGAATTAAAGAATTAATTGGCAAAGAGACAGACTTAAAGTGAATATAACAATTTTATGGCAATAAAGCCGGGCGCAAAAATAATTTGAATAGTTTGCAGCTTGCCATAATTTAATGTTTGTTCGTCAATCCGAAATAACACTTAACACTTCAACAGATAGTATAATTTAATCAGACAATGAATTATGGTCTCTTTGATAACATCTTAAATAACTACAATTCTTGTTAATTTATTTATGCAGTAAAAATGGCTACCTATAACTAGATATGCGTTCTTAGAAATAAAATGCATTAACAACTATTTCAATGTGTCAGCAAATTAATGAGGGAAAAACAAACAATTACATTTCCATAATTATACAGTCACGGAACCAATACAGAACTTAATCTGAAATTAAAATATTTATACATTCTGAAAAAAGCAAAGGGTATATGCTGATCAATTAAAAATCATACACTAAGAAGCTGAACAGCTTCAGCATAAAGAAAAAATATTACTTTTATTGCCGGCATTTTATTCAGATATTCAAATAAAAAAATAGAGCATGAGTCAGTCATATTGGCAACACATTCCAATTTAAATTGCTTTACTGCAAACTGTGTAATTAAACAGACTGGCGGGAATTCCCCTGGCTTTTTTGTTTGTTTTATTAGCTTCGGGCTTGTTTTTTGCGGCAGCTTTATGATGCCACTAAATTATGCCGCGCACACAGTTTGGGCAGGACTGTCAATTGGCGCTATTATCATTGTTGCCGCGATTCCACCACGCACACGAAAGCCCTTTTGGCCACAAAAAAAGACACATATTGAGTTGATAGACATTCCGCTCAGTAGTCAAGCAGCGGAAACGTTACGTATGCGACTCGTGGGCCGACTGCCCCTTCTGCCGCCTGCCGGCAAACATAACTAACAGTTCAGTGCGCACACTTTGCTCGGGATCTGGATTTTTGGGTTCTCGAGCACCGAGCAGCTGCTCCAATTCGAACTTCAACTTGCAATTGCGACGTGGCCAAGCGATGGCAAAAAGAACGAAAATAATCGTGGCAGGCCGGTGTATAGACTATAGCATACCTGGTGTTCAGTTAGCTTGAAAACGGCTACAAGTAATAAGTATGAATTCAATTTCATTTAATTTAAAAAAAAAGGAGCTATTAATTTTTCTGTCTACAGCTCTGAGAGTGATACTCCAATACAGAACACACCTCCTCCTACAAGGTCTACCACCAATACAGTACAGCCCTGTAATCTTCAAGTGCCTGGGTATAAAAAGGATAGCCAAAGGTGCCAATTGTTTGCTGGTATGCGGGCACGTATGTGTGAATTTATCGGTTGACATGACAATGCAGCTGCAAAATGCTGGCGTCGAACAGCACTTCAATATGCTGCCAGCCAGTGCCAGAGTGCCATGGCACCACGGACCCGTCCCGTACTGCCACTGCCAGGATCAGGACACGGCGCCACTGCCACTGCCATTGCCAGTGGCCAACTGGTCCTGCGGGCTGCCAACTTCTCTCACACTCTCTCTCTCTCCCCATCCTTCCTGCTATTCCTCCTGCTGACTCCTTGCTCTTCGATCCCCTGTGTAGGAAACTACCATTAGGCGGGATGGCAGATCTGGGCAACCTCTCTTGTACTTTATGCCTTGACTGGTTCTGGTGTGTCGAGAGAGTCGCTTTTTTGCAGCCAGAGGTGTTTTAGAGGGTTGATTGGGTAAAATTAAGTTTAAAAGAGGTGGATACAAATGCATAGGATTTATAAAGTGCTTTAATCTTTTTAAAAAGTATATTTAAAACTTAAAATGGTAATTATTGATTATTAAAGATGTTCTTAATATTTTTTAAGTAACTCTCAAAGAAAATATTTAAGATTTTTTCTTGATAATTCACTTGTGGGACATAGAAAGACTTTATTTTAATTGATAATGACAAGCAAGTCTGACTGTAAATATCCTTTAAAAATTCAGAATTTACCCTTCTATTGCTCAATCGACCCTCGCACTCAGCAACGCTGTTGGCTGCGAGGGCGCACACCTCTAATGCGACCTCAACGTAAAATAATTGCTGACCAAAGTGCACTCAAATGCAGACACATGGCCACACGTGATGACCAATGCACTTCGGGTCAAATGTACACAGTGCGAGTGCGAACGAGTGGAACGGCGACAGCTCCTGCGACGACCACGACAAGGAATACGAGGAGAGTGAAGAGAGGCGGGCCTCGGGGTTCTGGAGGGGGCTTGGCAGTAGGAAAACTGGGCCAGTGTCCGACGACGGCGGCTCGTTATTCTTACTTTTTCGGTCAGGTCGGTTTGAAGGAAAGCCGGCACTGTAATTGATGTAATTCCTGGCATCCAAGGCATCAAGCTACCGAAGGCCAAGAGGAAGTCCAACTGAGGTCACTGTTTGTGCGGTCAGTATCTGAACTCCAGCCGGTTGATTCACATGCCTCAGGTTAGCACCTGGCCTTTTGACCGTCGAGAGCACGTCTCGTAATGCGACGCCACAAACGAGAGGTTGGAAAGCTCTTGCAAATAGTAAAGTAAAAGGATCCTGGGGTCACACGGAAATATGTTCGTGTTTTTAAGCTGAACCTGGTCTTTATTTGTTTAATAATCGTTCAACAAATGGAACGCAAGGGTTATTTTCCTGAATATTTAAATTCTTCCCCCGAAGCTCTGTACGTATTTGCTCAAGACACTCCAGTTCCCTTGGCTTAAATCCCATGCAGAGAACACGCAACACACATATTCAAATATCGATTGAAGTGCCAACGATGGAAAATCAATAACCAGACACCCACTCATCTGCGACAATGCCGAAGGTCAATAATAATGTAGACAGGCAGCGGGCCTGCCTGGCAGCTTGTTATTTCTTTACTTTTTCTACGGGGGCGAGCAAGAGGCAAATGTATTTGCCATTGTCCCAGTTTTGTGACTGCTGGTATCATGACTGTCACGATTGCTCTTGGCCCTGGCATTTTATTTATCATGTCGAAATTGAATTTGTGTTTGTTGACTCGGTCCTGTCAATTGACATGCTAATTGCCGTGCTTCATCCGGGAAAGGAAAAACAAAAATGGAAACAGAAACAGAAACGGAATGAAGCGCATCTAATTGCAGAAGCCCGGCTTAATGTAAACGCAGAAAAATTACTTTGCTAATTACAGCAAGGGAAAATGTGCTTGAGGTGCAAGCGGAAAATGGGCTAACACTTTCCTGCTGTTATTGTTGCTCCACTAAGCGGCATCTAAATGAAAGCCTTTGGCTAAGAAATCTGACTGAGTACACCAAATGCACTGAAGAAAAATTAAGCTTAACTTGGGGAAACAAAGAAAATATTTGTCATCTATAGTTTATGTTGAATGATTTTGCCAAAGAACAAACAAAAAACCAAAACAATAATGGGAAAATAAAAACACATGTTTGGTGAAAACTTAATAAAATTTCCTTTCAAGCTTTAAGTTTCCTGTGCATTTTCTCTTCATTTGGTAACCAAACTCCCACTGCCGTTCTCTCTCCACCACTTGAGCCTGAAAGGCGAAAATTGAACAAAGGACTTTGTTTGTTTTTTCAACTAAATTAGTGCAAATAGTGCAAACATACAGATACAGCCACAAGCGAAACGAGGGCGTGGCAATGGCGCCGAACACCTGAGCTTCAGAGGACCTGAGCACCTGAGAGCCCAAGAACCTGAGAACCGGAGAACCTGAGAACCTCAGGCAGAGGCTGCAGCAATGCGGCTTTACCTTGTGCCACTTAGGCACTACGGCAGCGGCACCAACAATGCTACTGTACTGTGTGTTGTTTTTAGTGGCATTCACTTTCACACACACACACAGATACATGCAAACTTGGCTCACATGTACGTGCATATGTGCGTTGGCATTGTCTGGCATTTTGTTAGCCTGCGATTTGGGCGCTCAAAAGTATGCTATGCTGGCTATTAACTTTCATCTCAATTACACCGACACGCTCAAAAAAATATTTCATTTTTTATGTTTACTTTATCAGTAAATAACAAGGCCCACAAAAATTATTACCGATATTCCGTAAATACTGCTGATAAATAGGCTTAGTATCTGAGAGATTTGGCACGGAAACAGAATCGTAACAGGTAATTATTTTCTAAATGAAATGCTCACGATAACTAGTATATATTAGTTAAAAATTTAAGAATAATAATATTATTTTTATGATGGATTTTACCGAGAAGTTCGGGTATTTTTCCCAAGTGAGCTTCATGAATGACGCCAACGCACACAAGGGCATATATCGCTACATACATATATTTATTTAAGGAATTTTCCAACGCCCAAGACAACACAACAATAACAATGCAACAGCAACAACAACAGCAACAACAACAACGACAGAAATAGCAACGACTGACGCAATGGCACGTTTATGCCACACGTGACCTGCTTTAGCTTTAGCTTTCGGCCAGGTCGCCATCAGTGGCTGCCTCTGCAGTCGCACACTATTTTTACAAGTGTCTACAGTTAAGTGCACACACCAGCACACGCACACAGCCGCAGAAGCACATACAAACATCCAGCCAGGCTGGCTGGCAGGCAGGACCTGCAGAAATTACCATGCTCAGGACTCGTTGTCGTTGGCATCCTTGCGGTTGTAGCGTGAAACGAGAAGAAAAACTTTGGCGCTCTCTTAAACAACAACATTAAGCACATACACACGCACACCAACACACACACACACAGCAAAAAGAAAAGAAAAATAAGATGTTTAAGCCAAAGCGCAGCAGCAGAAGCGTTGCCGCGAAACTGGAACGTGGAAAAAGGCAAGCCAGTCCAAGTCAAGCCGAGCTAAGAAGTCGCACACTGAAACTTAAAAGGTGCAAGTTCTGGGAGCCAGCAAAAATAATTAAGCTAATTTAAATTCAAAGTAAAATAAAACCTGAATTTATTGAAAAACTAAAGAAATGTTCATACCTATTTAAAATCAAAATAAATGTTTCTAATCTTTCAATCATTAAAATAACAGTGTAGGGATGCTGCCGTAGCCTTGGATTTCATTATGCGCATTTTCTACAACTTTTTGGAGCAAGGCGCGTTAGCATTGCATACTTTTAGGCGCTGGCGCCGCTTCTGCCGCTCCTTCGGCTTCCCTCTCGCCGCACTGTGTTTTGTGTCGAGCTTTTGAGCAGACACTGAAATGCAATTTGCATAAGTTTCACAGCTTCTTTCGTTTCGTTTATATAGCGAGACCGAGACCGAGGCGGCGAGACGCTGGCGCCGGCGACAGCGACTTTTCTATATAAATATAAATACTATGTGCATAACCCAAGTGCGCCGAACGACGTGCCACTGCGTCTGTGTGTGCCATCTATCCTCCACTCGCTTGCTTCCCCTGCTGCGTGCTAAGTATGTGTTGCCTAGCTGTTGGCAATTTTCATAACAAAAAAAAAAAACAAAGAAAATATAAAATGGCTGGGAAGGGAGCCAAGCTCGATGGGGCATGCAGCAAAATTAAATTTGTGTTTGTTTTCTACTTTAGCCAGCATAAAAAGTGAAATGACACTGTGTAACGCAGGAAAAAAGTTGCCGTGGCACATAGGAGCCATCGGAAACCAGCAGGAAATTCCCATTCCCTCGTTAAGATGTTTGCTTCGGTGTTTCCTTTGTGCACGTGGGTGCGAAACGTCGTTAATGTAGCCAAAGGTTACATGCATGAATATCAGTTTTGATTGACATTACAGGTATGTGTGTACACAAAAGCCAATTTCCTAGAACTTTAAGATGGAGATAAAATAGATGCATAAGCAGGGCTATTTTTAACAGGGCACAGCTTTTGGGAGTGGGTTGTTTATAGCCATAAATGTACACACACAAAACCAATACGTCTTATTATATTTATATGTTATAAGTTGTAGTTGATTTAAGACAGAGAACTACGTCATTTGATTTTAATTTGACTTTCTAAATAACTTGAAGTTCTATAAAACAAATACTAATAAAATAAGTTCTCTATAAGAATACTTTGCAATGCCGAATTCAATAAAATCCTTCTTCTCTTAAACTTAAACTAAAGTTAAATAAAATCCCAATACCTTTTAGGCAAATAAATTAAATCAAGTTGAAAATCAAAACAACAGTCTAAAACCTTATCCTAAAAGCTTCGAAAGGATTATGATGTTCCGAGCTTTTGAATACAATTATCCGAAAATAGTTTTTGCCTTCGATTTGCACTAATAAAACCAAATTGACCCATTTTCCCGCATGCACGACCTCACACACACATATGGCTCCCGGCGTTGGAGTGACATTTGTCTGTCCGTAACTGAACTGTTGCCGCTTGTGGCTGCCCAATCCGGCGACCTCAGAAGCAGCTTGCCACCTAAAGCCGCAGCACGCGCCACTTTGTCCCAAATCCAGCCAGTTGGTTTTGGCCGCCTGATTCCGTGGTCTGTGGACAGCGGCAGCAGCAGGAGTTCCCATCCCAACCGTGCCCACGAGTCAGTCCCATGTGAGCCCCACGGGCAAATCACTCATTACACACTTACGCTTGCGCGACTCTGACGAGCTGGAGGAGCTGACGAGATGATGGAGGCGGCAACGGAGGCGGAGGCGCATATCGCAAATTATGTCAATTTGGCTGCTGCAGCCCGCCAGCCGTTGGGACTCTGAGACAGCCACGACAGCGGGAGGAGTACACTTGAACAAAAAAGATTCTATATAATTTTGAATTTATTAGTTTAGTTAAAGAGTTGATGAGCTTCTAAAAAGTAATGCATTCCATGGCTACCTGAGAGTTTGTAGGAAAACTTTAAGAAACAATCCTTTGAAATGCTTGGATCAAACTTCAAAAAGCATTAGATAAGCCATCAATTAGGGTACTGTAAACCCAGCTTTGGATTATAAGAGATTCCACTCCTTTGGACCTTATCGCTCCCCGCTTTCGCTCAGTGCTGGAAGCTTCAGCCAACTGATAGAGAGCCTAACTGTGTCTGCTCGTCGAGCATTTGACATCTTACATGGGAATTACAAACGCACGAAAATTGCTACCATGTTCGGCGACAGCCCACACACCAATACAGCTGTAGCGTGTACCCGACACATATACACCATGTATATTGAGCGTCCGATTGTCTGTCAGTTTGTCAGTCTGTCCGTTTGCCAGTTTGTCTCTCTGCCAGTGCGTCCGTTAGCCAGTTGGTGCGCGTGGGAGTCCTTTTTAGGGAGTGGGCTGCGCTGCGGGCCGGCGTTTTCATGTGCAAATTTCTGTAGTGTGCCATAAATTATCCGACTGGGAATTGCTTTTCTATAAAACGTGCGCATATTAAATAAATGTCAACAATTTTTGGCATCGTCTGCAAGCCGAGTCCCTTCCCAGGACTCGCATTTTTATTCCTCGCTCGTTTTGGCGGCTGCAGAAATTAAATTACGCGTAACACGATTGTGAGGCTCCCTTTTGGGTATTAATGAGCATCAGGCTGCAAATAGGTTCATGATGGATGTGCTCGAGTTTCTGGGTTTTGACAGCTGGACAGGTGAGCGAGCAATTGAATTTTCAATACGATTCCCCCAACGCCGGCACACACACACGCTTCGGAATCGATTCGTGGGAGTTTTGGTAAACGTCAATCGCTTGCAAATATCTCTGCTTCCTTTTCCTGATTTGCCTGGGGAATTCAATTGATATTCAAATTCTTTGGGGCTTGGCAGAAATTTTATTGTCAGGCGATGGCGGAACATTAAGTGCTCAGATAAGAGGGTGGAGAAAGGCAGCAGCAGCTCTTTGATTTTGCACTGTGTCATTAATGATTTAGCGTTGATCGTTGCACCGGCTGACCCCTGTTCTGCAACGCTTAATAGAGCTATATTTAGGCATTGAGCAACTCGTGGAGCCATTAATGTTTTATTCATCCGCCTGATTGATGGCTATGCATTTACAGTTCATGTTTCCTTATTAATTTACGGCTCCTGGTGACTCCTTGTGACGACAACAGCAAGTAAACTTAACTTAAGTGCCGCCTCCTTCGACCGCTTTGATCCTCCTCACGCCAAAGGACAATTAGGGACTTTAACTCAACTGTCACATCACAACAGGGAAATCAGCCAGCCAACTTTAATCCATTGTCATTTGCCTGGATTGGATAGAGGAGAGCGGATTGGGAGTGGGAGTGGGAGTGGGTCTTAGCCATCCGGAAACGAAGGCAACGCCCTTAGCATTTATCTATTTCCAGTGACATCAATTGGCAGTTTAAATGCAAAAGACGAGGCCGCCCTGAAATCGCAGACCGGCGGCCATCCTCGTCGTCATCGTCATCACCATTGCGACGTCATCGCTGTCGTTGTCGTTGGCTTCAATTTGGCATTAATATTCCCACTCACGTACTTGGTTGTGATTATGCGACTACAACGCTGAACGTCAGCGGCTATTGCGGTTGAAAGGAGCTAGGGCCGGGCGATTGGGCGGCTCGGCGGCTTGGAGGTTGGGCGGATGGGTGACCGCCTTGAGGTTGTCGTGCGGTTGCCGCCGCCTTGCGTGCTCCGTGTTTGTGGAACGGGCGTCTCAACGTGACACTTAAAAGGCAGCGTTTTGTTGACATTTGCTTGGAAATCGACTAAGGAGTCGTCGAGTCGAGTCGAGTCGATTCGAAGTAATTGCGGCAACGCCCACAAAAGCTCAGCCCGGGCGCCAAGGAAAAAGCACATTTTCATATTGTGTTAATGACTTTGGCAATAGTTTTGTCATGACATTTCAAAAGAGCCGCCCCCACCTGCCATTTCATTCAATTGCATTAGGTGGAAACGGTAATGATACACTAAGGGAAAAGGCTTATAAGGAAAGTCACAACCCTTTAAAAGAGAACAAATAATAAGAAATATGATACTTTTAAAAGTTTGAAATCAAAATGACAATTAATATAATTAAATGTTCATAAAAATGCTATATTTACAGCTTGATATTTCTTTATGTGGGTACTTAAAGTAATTTTAAATTTAAAATTTTTCTTTAGACAAATTCTTCATCTTTGCTTTACAATTTTGAAACCATTTAATAATAATTTTTATAGCAGTGCACTAATAATTAAATTCTCCCCTTCCTGCCTTTCAGTTTCCACAGTGGCCGTGGAGGCCGTTCTGGGGCGCACCGCATCCTTGCCCTGCGACATCGAGCCGGAGGCGAAGGACGACCGGGTGTATATGGTGCTCTGGTTCCGTGAGAGCGCCGGCAAGCCGCTTTACAGGTAAGCAGCCTAATTTTAATAGGGGTTAGCAGGCTGGCAGTCAGGCACTTGCTAATTTCATAGTCTCTTTGAGATTTCAAGTATATATGCCTGTGAGTGTGTGTCTGTGCGGTTGACAGGAGTTCCGCCCTTTGGAGGCGGATGGCCAGGCAAAGTCCTGGCCACCTTTTGATTTATAAGCGCCGCACCTCCTCAGTCGACCCGACAGCTTCATGAGAAATGGCAGCAGTTCATAATTTTCAAATAATTTATTATTTTAATAACATCATCAATATCAACTCAACTGGGGTCGAGCCGAGTGGGGACTACACTGGCAGAAAGTCCGCTCGGACACGTTTTTCACATAAATAAAATTCTAAAACCAATTTAAAACAAATTATAGATAAATAAGATAGTCCTTACGCTCTTGGGGATTATCTTTCGGTACCTCACCGACTTCATTATCTTTTTTTTGACCCAAAAGTGGGTTTCTGCGAGTGTGCTTTGCCGCATATGCCTAGGCCCGGAACTGGGGCCAGGACATGCTCCGGGAGTGGGTCAAAGCAAAACAAAGCAACGGCATGCTAGGCGGGCCACACAGGGCGACATGGACTCATATATTAGCCGCAGGGCCCGAGGCAAAGGACATCCGAGGTGAAAAGCGGGGCAGCAAAATAATGGCATCCAAAGTGAAAACTGTTTTGGCGGCAACTTTGATTGTGGGTGAGTCCTGGAGGGGAGCGAGCGAGCGAGCCCCCGTTGCCACCCCCGCCGGCGATGTCGATGTCCTCGAGCTGCTGCTGCTGTTATTTATAGAGCTCGCTCGGCGAACGTGTGCTTAGGTTTAATATGTTGCACATTATAAGCAGACATCGATATCCTTTAGCCTTGTCAATTTTGCTTACATGTGCTTCCTTTTCAATATGTTGCCAGCGGGGGTGGACAAATCGAAGGCGGGGGCGGCGCGGGGCGAGGGATTTCGGGAATGAGGACATAGACAACAACGGGGACATGGACATGGATATCGATATGGGAATGGATATGGATACGTATAGACGCACGTGTATCTCAAGGGCGAGCGCGAGCTGTTCACGAGTCGTCCTGCTCGCAGGACACTCTCTATCCCCCTCTTCCCTTCCGATCCTTGTTGATGTTGTTGCCATTTCGTGCACTCAATTGGAAGCAATAAATTTCAGACCAGACAAAGCAGGAAAAGATGAGGAAAGCCGGAAAGTAGGAAAATAGGAAAAGTGCGGCGAGCGTTTGGTTCGACGAAAACAACAACAGGGGAGAAAACAAGGCGGAAAACTAGAAAAATGTCCAAAACAATAATGTCGCCAAAAATTTCCGACTTTATAACCAAAAATATCCGAAAGTGATTCGAATTCGATTTCCCTTCCAGGAAAAGTCAGCAAAGGCAGAGAAAAAAAAGAAAACGAAGAACGGAAAAATTTAAGCAAATAAATAACAAGAACGAAATCGAAAATAAGAACAACAGCAACAGCAACAGCTGCACAGGAGACAGGCGGGATACTAAGCAAAAAAATATACAACAAAAAGCCCCGGCAGGACCTGGGCTATGGTGTAAAATTGCCAGCTCTGCGTGAAATCGAAGGACACAAGGACGGAGGAGAGGCGGCAGCAGAATGGGGCTTAGAAAAGAATCAAAACCAAAAGCTAAAACCGAAAAGGCGCCGAAATTGAAAGCAGCATGTGAAGGGCGGAAAGAGAGACTCGTCGGGATAAAGAGGACCCACTGGGCGGGAGATTCCAAGGTTTTCCATAGTTGTACACTGCTAGAAAAGAGTTTCAATCGAGCAAGAATTATAGCTACTGTTATTCTCCAAGCACTTTTGTAAAATTAGTTATTTTAATTACTTATTTGTATATGGATTTATATTAACACACTGAATATTAACAACAAGTCTACAAAGACAGCATTCGCAACAGTTTTCAGTGGTCTTTCTGGTTTTCTCAGTGCCTTTTGCCTCAGTGTCGTACATCCTTTTTGGCAGAACAGGCTTTGCTACATTTCCAAAGGCTCGTCACAGCTGGCAGCCCCACCTAAACTTGCACACACACCACACTCCGGCACAAATACCCCGTGTAAAGTCCTGTCTAGGAGCCGCCCTGCATTTGACAGCTTTACACCCGGATACAAAGGCAACAGCGTCAGCATCAGCATCAGCATTCAGCATCCGCACCGGCCGGCCCCCAAACAAAACGATGTCCTGCCCAGGAGGCTAAACGCAAAAATATTAAAAATTATAATGTTAACTTTTGCTTTGTTGTTTGCTGCGTTGTTGTTGCTATTATTATTGCTGCTAGGGTTAGGCCTTTTCGGGGCCTCGGGTTCATTTTTATGGGTCGGATTGCTCGCTGGGATTTGTTTCTGCTGACTTTGACCCTTGAAATGCGATTTTCATAAGATTTTTATACATTTATTTGTTATGAATCGGGAATCGGGATATAAAGGGGGTTCAGGAGCAGAGCGGAGACAGGCCAGCTTGGCGTTCCATTATTAAAATTAACATTTGCCATGACAGCCAGACCCACCTGTAACGAGGAGAGGAGCGTGAGCTGCTCTCTGGGTCGACAGGTCAACTGTCACGTTCAATATTGCAGGCCATCAATGGCAGTGGCAACCATGGAGGCGGCTGCTCCTCACCTCCATAGGCGCCCCTCCACAAAAGCCTACATAATAAACAAAAGGCCAGAGGAAATGGCAACGGCAGCGGACTGAATCGATACAGAAAGCAGTTAAGAGCACTGCAAGCGCCGGGTCTCTGGCGACTTTCGATTCCGGCTGCGATCAGCAGAAGATGAAGCCATGAATAAAACAATTAAAATTAAAAATAAGTAAATACAACAGTGTTGTGTGGATTTATTTTAAACTCGTTGATTACCTGTTAATTGCAAAACAAATTTGTCCGTTAATTACTGACCAAGGTAAAGTATATATTGTGGAAAAGTTTAAGAGATTAACGTTATCCCTCTCAATTATCTCCTTTATAAATACATATATGCACCTCAAATCGTATATACCCTCGCATACCTTGCGTAAATATTGAAGTGCTTGCAACGGACTTTAAGCCTGGCCCACAATCAAGGTTAATTGATTTTTAAAGCTCACCTAGAGCTGGATGCCTGCCTGCCGGCCACTGGCTGCTGTCTGCCAGCTATCCATGGGTTTCATGGCATGAATAATGAAACTCGCTGCGATTGGATTGGATGGGTGTGTCCTGCTGCGGTCTTTCCTGCTCGGAACAGAGGAGTTGCTGGTCTGGCTGTCAAAAGCGGGATAATCCTGGTGCCACGCTAACTGCCATAATCGCCGGCAGCCGCCTGGAAATCGCCCAATAAATACAGT
This sequence comes from Drosophila ogumai, assembly GCA_018904815.1. Lineage (NCBI taxonomy): Eukaryota > Metazoa > Arthropoda > Insecta > Diptera > Drosophilidae > Drosophila > Drosophila ogumai. The sequence continues at coordinate 14,846 of JAEIIJ010007872.1, read as the reverse complement.
CTGATCTGGATGGAAACAGAACGAGGAGTGGGACTGGGATGGAAGTGGAAGTGGAAGCGATGGTGGCAATTGAAGGTGCACTCTCAGCAGAGCTTCCCAGGGAGTGCTGGAGCGCGAGTCGTGTGTGTGCCTGGATGGCTGCTTGAGAATCATCATCGGTCTGCCACAAAAGTAATAAACCACAAAATGGTATTCAAAATGGCTGGCAATAAAGGCCAACGCCGCCGGAAGCCAAGGGGGAAACTGAAGATGGCGGAATCACTGCAAAGAACAGGAAACGATACACTTAAATTACAAATTTAATATGGGATCCATCAAAACTAACCATTAAAAAAGATGAGATATTTCGTCTCAAAGCTTTCATGATATTTGGTTAAATAATTCGTAAATGTGCAGTTTTTTTATATATTTTTAAATGCACTTAAATAATGAAGCAATCAAAATTAAATAAGTTATGTTTTCATTTTACAATGATTGAAAATTGTGTCTGAATTTGTAATAGGTTGTTAGTGTATATGTAGATATATTTATTTTCTTGTAATTTAATTGAAATTTTAAACATTCATAGACCATTATTAATATCAGTGTATACCGAAGGACAGCGAAAAGTCGTGGGCCAAAGGCAATTAAGTCGCATGCATTTTCGGGGCTTTTTACGAGCGCCAAGCGGCTAGCGGCTGCGAAGAGGGGCACTTTGCGCGAATTTCAGGTTAGACGGGATATTTAAAACTGTAATTAAGTTTGAAATGTATATGCAATTGTGTGGGTGCCGTTCTGTGTGCGTGTGTGAGAAAGCGGAAATGCAAGCGGCGCATGCAAATCGATTTTACCGCCACTAAGCTTCGGTTTCCACTGAAACTGGAAAATGCCAACGCTGGGATTTTCTGTGTCGGCTCACCACTTGGTCACCATCCGGAGGAAATGGTCCTGGGCCCAATCTTCACAGCGATTGTGTATTCGAAGGCGAAGGGGGCGATGGTGATTATCAAACTTCTCTTACTTACTCACCCTCTCGTCAGTATTAACTTTTAATGACTTCGATTTCGGTAATTGGAAGCCATTTTGCAGTAATTTGAAAATTCTGCGAAATTAACTTCCTTGTGCCCTTGTTAAATCGGTTCTTAGTCCGCTATTAAATATTTATGTTATGTTCTTTTGAGTGAGAAGCTAAAATTAAAGTTTGAAATTGTTGCAAATTAAGCAGGCTTAAAATACGAAAGCTGAATAAATATTTTAGTCAATGAATAATATTAGTAAATATATTTTCAGAATGTGTTTTAGAATTGCTCATTATCATTCTATAATATTTTATTATTAAAAAAGGCTTAGCATATCTTTAAAAACCCTTCTCTCACCTTCTAATAATTCCATCCTTGAGTAGATTTTCCCATCTGAAACACCAACCTGCGGCAACACAACTCACATGAAAACCCGAAAACCAAATAGGCAACCAAGATGAAAGTTTTATTTTGAATTTATTGCGGAATTTATTGGGCGACACTGCATAAATTTGAACTTGGCCAGCGAACACAACGACGACGGCGTTGTTTGCGTTCTTTGTTTCTTGCTTTTTTCAGAGGAGCCCCCACCCTCCGCCCCCCTGGCTGGTTGGCTCCTTCATATATTCATATGCTACAAATTATATAGTAAAAGTTAAGAAGAAGATGAAGCGAAAACCAAACAAAAACCAACACCAGCGGCAACAATGTGTGGAATGATGCCAACAAATGTCAACACCGGCCCGCTGCTGGGGGGAGGGGATCTCGACCATCGCCGGGAGTTGGAGGGGAGTTGGGGCCGGGACACTGTTGTTGGCAATAACAAAAGAAATTTACAGATATTACACAGCATGGCTCCATAATAACACCAATACACATGCCAAAAAAAAGGAGAGAAAAACAAAGGGGCAGTAAAACCATTTGCATACTTTTGTCTTCGCCCTTGTGTTTCAGTTGGTGTGCTTGTGTGTGTGTGAGTGTATATGGGGGCGTGTAAACAGCCCCTTTTTTTTGTGTTATTATTGTTTCATATTTCTCTCGGCGCTGTGTTTCTTTTGTTTGCACGAATGTAACTATGTCTGTGTGTGCGCGCTGCGTGGAAACCAATTTTAAATTTGTTGCCACTTTTGCCGAGTTACGGAACACACATTTTGGCGCTCCAGCGGGGAAATTGTTGCCAGGTCCAGAGTGCGATAGGGTTTCTTTATGCATAATTTGATAGGGGCCGCCAGACAATATATATGCACACCTGAGTGAGTAGTGGAGGACAATATGCGAGGGCCTATTCTCACCTGTCTAATTTCGTTTTGTGTATAAAGCGGCCAAAGTGGGTCGTATGTCGAGGAGACCCTCATGCCCTCATAGTTTATTACCTTTTGTCATGCGCTTCATAGTTGGATTACTCCACTTTGGGGTACCCTGTAAAATGGATAGTATTCGGTTGTAAAATCTACAGGAGTCTGTATTTTAATTTCTTAAATTTTAAGGTTGAGGAAGGAGCAATCACAATAAAAAGCTTTTTATGCTTTAAGTATAGTTTTAAAAAATCAGAACTCAAAATAGTCTTAAAACTAAATCTCTGAAACCCCTATCAGATTTTTCTCAATTTCTCCTTCAATAAATTTAATTCAGAAAGCCTTTCTTAATAATTTACTTTAAAAGGTACCTATAAATTATGGGCTTATAAATTTTATAGATATGAGAAACCTATAACTTAAAGCCTTGTTTACGTGTTATCTATCTTAAAGTTCTCACAAATATATCTTTATCCAAGTTCTCTGCCCATTCTTCATGTTTTAATAATGAGTATAAACCCGTCGAATCTGGGAATCACGGCCAAAAGCGTTCGCACGACAGCAGCATCTGTTTAAACTGTCAGAAAATACCGACGCACACTCGCACACCCCCTCCCATGCTTACACACACACACACCGACATGCTCTGACACATATTGTCATAAAATTATTCAATGGATATTGTGAGTGCAAAAGTTTTTGGTCCTTTTTTTATTTTCTTTTTTTTTTTTGGGTGAGCTCCTCCGTCCTGCCCCCGCTTAGCCCTTTTGCAATCTTTTTGAATAGGATTTCGTAAGCGTTACAAACTGAAGACCGAACAAAAAAGAATAACATTAAATGGCAAATGAGAAGCTTGCTTTGATATTGGATTTCGGGGGGAAGGGTCGAAGGTTGTCGAAAAAACGGGGGGCGTGGCGACGTCCGAAAGTTTGCACCCAAGCCACCGAAAAAAAAAAACCGAAGCGTAATTACCAAACCCATGCAAAGACCAGTTCAAGGTCCGCCTTGCTTCGGGATTTGTTTAAAGAACGCGGCTCATTCATTCAGCCCGAAGATAAAGTGCTACCAATTAACGCAAAATAAATAAAACTCAACTAATTGTTGGAAAAAAGCAGACCATAGACAAAGGAAAAGTAAGAGACTGAGTGAATGAATGAAAGAAAGCCAATGCGAGCAAGACAGGTACACAAGCAGAAAAAATGTATATTATTATTAAAGCTCTGATATTACGGGTAAATATAATTTTAAATAAAGATAAGCTAGATCAGATTGGATTAGATTGGATTCTCAATTGGTTTAAAAGACGTCACCAGTTACTCCTATGGGAAAACTGCGGAGGAGGACCAGCTTTGTCTCTCGGAGCCTTTGGTTGAGCAGCTCAAACTTAAAGCCTTATTATATAATAACTATAATTTATAAAATTGTAATTTATTTTTAAATATTAGGTTTCTACCTTTGAATTATAATTTTCTTTTGAAGAATCTGTTTAAGTGCACAGCAAACTCTTCAAACGAACGTTGCGTGGTCGCGACCAATTGTCTCCTGAGCACAGTCCTGGACTTTCTCCTCCGCTTTCTCCATCTTCTGGTCATCCTCGACGACGACCGTCAACATTTCTGCAACTGCCACAATGTTGTCTTCCTTTCTTGGCTTGGCCTGGCCCATTTCTATATTGCCTCCTGCTACCCATTTGCTTTTTTCTCTGTTTTTCTGCTTTACAATTTTTACTGCCCTCGCATTTGGCGTTTATTTTTCTGTTTTCTGTGCTCTGTGCCTTGTCCCCTCCGTTGCCATTTTCTTTGCCGCTTTGCTTATTGTGCAAACTTGGCATTATTGTTTCCTAAGGCCAACAACGGGAAAACACAACGTCAACAGAGGGCAAGGAGGAGTGCGCTTGGCCATATTTGGGCGACGGCGAAGGAGGCTTCACTCCTCGCCACTCCACTCCAGTCCACCTTGCCTTATCGCCAGAGCTCCTCCGCCTTTGTTGACTATTCGGCGTTTCTCTATTGTTTGCAAATGCGCAAAATTAAAAGCGGGAAAAGCGAGAGAAAAGCGTGAGAGCCAGGAACTTGAAGCGCAGTCTTAAAAAGGAAATTTCCCAAGGAGTACTCAGTCCGTTATGTTTACATTTTCGCGCATATATTTAATTAGGCTAATTAGGGAACGTGCCCTGGCTTTGGGCAAGGCTTAGAAACCGTAATTTATTCGCCGCATGGCTTACTGCACTTTGAACACAATTAGAAGAATGGCCAAACACATGACACGGCAGAGGCAGGGTCCTTGCGCCAGTGATAAGCATAAGAAATATGAGCACCGGATATAAATTGTGTCAGCGGCGAAATGATAAAAAACCACTTAAAGGCGCAAACAATACGGCCGCCGGGCGGAGGCCGCGAACAATCCTGGCAGCCGGCACAATGACAAACCGCTTCGCTAACCGCAACGCTGGTATGGGGGTCCGGATGGGTTCCGGGGAGTTGGAAACACCCTCAGATAGCGCAGACTGCACGACGACGACGACGACAGCGGAAACAACAAAAGGACACAACTTGCGATGACTGTGCAAAGAAGACATGCTGGTGTGTGGGTCACTAGAAAGACACACTCGAAGAAAACTAATTAGCTTTTGTTGGGATTAGAATTTCTAAATTTTTATGCTTTTTTATACCCAAAAATATCCCAATTTTATTAGGGATGAACATTTCGAATTTAGTTAAGACAAAATATATTGCTTATTTTCTTCAAGTGCACGAAAAAGAATTGTGGGAACATTTCGCCACCGTCAAGTCATTTACGGCGTGTCGCAGGGCCAGAGCGTCCAAAGCCCTCAGACGGACATTAACAAATACAATAAAAGCGCCAAAGATAGCACGTCGGGCTTTTTAATGCGCAAAATTGCAAACGTTTGCTGGCTCTGTGCTGGGCTGCGAAAATAATGCGAAACGGAAGAAATTAGTTGCGTGCAAATTTATGCTCGGGGTTCGCTTTGTCGACCCCTGGCCCAGCGCGGAACATCGGGCACAGGAAAAGGGTCATTTCGTAGACGCGTGAAATTTCAGGCCCAGACCCAACCAAGCCCCACTTGCGAGCGTGTCGTTTTTTACAATTTTCCATCCAATATTTATGGCTAAAGGTGGGGGAAAGTAGCAGTCCAAGTTAGCCCAATAAGTTCTTGGGTTTATTTAGTGGCTCTCTCTGGAGACTTTAAAAAATAAACCTAGTGAAATAGGGCCTCAACTCTGGAGTTTACACTTACCCACCTTACTACATTTTATTGTTTAATTCTTTTTTTAATCATTGATAAAAGTGATGAGTAATGACTTTTTCCTCATTTTACTATTCTTTTTATTAAAATATTTTACATCTGGTTATAAACCTGTTTACATTGGGGTAAAGGGGGAGGACAGGCCACCGCAATAAGACATTGAATTTAAAAATGTTTTCCCCATTTTTTTTTTTTTTTTGTTTGCTCCAAGCATAAGGTCACCCCCTCAAACACCTTGCCTTGCAAACTTCCACATCGCATTAAAATTTACGACCTTCGCGGCGACATCCGAAATGCTCTGGGAGGCAATTGCTGACACAACTTATCGTCAATATTTTGGTTATATTTCCCTTTATTTACTTTTTCTTCTTTTTTTTTTTTGCATTTCCCCAGCGGCTGTGTAGATCCAGCGATAGCTGGGGAGCAACTACTTAGGCAACTTTTAACACATTTTCCGCCTGCTTTTCCCGTATCCGTTACAGCTTCGATGTGAGAGGACGACCCTTCGAGAAGGCCCTGTACTGGTCGGACACCAACTCGTTTGGGCCACGTGCGTATTTTGTTACCGGACAGCAGCCGGCCAAGTTATCAGTGGACAACATTCAGCTGGATGACGAGGGCGTAAGTGGCTCAAAACGGTCCATTACCGGACCCGAAAAGTACGCTATGTTATTGTGTATTTTTTATTGCGTCCCCTCAACAGGTCTATCGCTGCCGCGTCGACTTCCAGAACTCGCCCACGCGTAATCATAGAATTAATTTAACGGTCATTGGTGAGTAACCCCCTAAAGGCAGTGCACTGTCATTAAGAAGAGCTTTGTGGAGCACACTCAGAGAAATGCTGAGCCACAAGGACTCTCTTGATAAATTTATATAAATTAAAACTCGATTTAACAAACTAAAGTAAATGAAATTCTACAAAATCTTGCCTAAAGTATCATAGAAATTATGAAAACTACTAATACTCAAGTTACCCCTTGGAAATTCTTAGCTCTTAGTGCATCCTTTTTGTAACAGCATCTTCACCTCTCCTCTCTCCGCAGTTCCTCCGCACCAAATACTCGTGTACGATGCCTCCGGTCGCGATGTTGCCGGCGCTGTGGGTCCATTGCTCGAGGGCGATAATATTGTGTTGACATGTGAAGTGCGTGGCGGTAAGTAAATCATGATAAACGACACCAGCGCATACACGTACACTCTGCCACATAAATGTGGCACTCAGACAAAAGGCCATCAAGCTCGAAAGGTCGGCACAGAAACGCAACGGATTCCAGTTTCCAGGATTTTACAGAGAGAGAAAATTGATTAAAACTTAAGCTATAAATATATATTTAAATCAAAATAAGCCGGAATTACTAAATCAAAGTTTATTAATTTTCCACATAATTCATTTATAATCCCCGGCTATTTGCAGCTGTAATGGGTTTTATTAATCTCTTTGCTAAACGTAAAAGCCTTTACGGCCACGCCCTGTCCCAGCTGCCAGGATTTGCAACACCTGCACATTTTTATATATCTCTCAGTTGTTAGTGGAAAGCCAATATTGATGCGAGACTTAACACCCCTCCTACAGGCAATTGTATATATTTATGTATTTGCTTAACTCTTATTCTTATTTGTTTGGTTGTATTAGTTTATAAAAGTTTAGGTTTTTATTTTGAATTTTTGCCAAAATCGATTTGAGTTGCTCTTGACAAAAATGCATTTCATCACAATGATATTCATCAAATATCTTGAAACAAAAACCAAAATAAAATGAATTTCCTGCACTGTGAATGATAAATGTCTGTAAAAACCAAGTACTATGCATTTTTCTCTGTGCAATCAGGGACATCCCTTCCACTCGACCCTGTCAGTCTATTTAAAGAATTAAAGATGAAAAGCTTCAGATAGGCCCCAGCCGTGACCGAGGAGGCTGTGGGCGAGAAGTAAAAGATAGAGGACTGGGGACAGAGGACAGGCTGGCTAAGTCATCGTAAATAATAAAAATAAATGTATGTCAAAGTCTGCGGTGACATTGCCGCTCCGCAGACGCCGACAACATCGTCTGCGCTGTCAGTGCCAGTTTGCTTTCAAAGGAAAATGCAACAATTTTCCAGCGTCTGGGTGTGCTTTTGTTGTGCACGCCACCACATCCATTGGCCAAGCCATGACCTGTAGGCATATGCGGCATCGTAAATCTTTAAAGAGGTCCCCAAGGTGAACGGAGAGCTGAGCTCCCCATACCTCCCCCAACTGCCTCTATCGACCGCATCCCCTAAACTTTTCACTTGCTTTTTTTTCAACTGGCAAGTGTGAAAATTTTTGTACAAGTTGCTCGCTTCACTGGCTGACTGGCTCTGGCTATGGCTCAAGGGTGCCTCCTCGCATGACTGAGCCCCCATGGATACTGAATACGAGCTCAACCCAACGGAACCGGCGATGGCGACGGCGACGACGACGAATGCTCCGACATCAGCATTATAAATCATTAACTTTTCTGACAACAATATTTTCGGCACACACCCCAGGCATTTTCCATGTCAACTAGCAGCCCGATTTGCGAGCTGTTTTTTTTTCGCAGAGCTTTAAGTTGAAATTTTCCACTGGGGTATGAGAAAGTCCTTACTGATATACGCGAAAGTTTTTAAGTCCTTTGTGAGAGGGGAATTAGTTAATAATTACAGACAGGACACAGTTCATTGAGCTGCTTGAATTAGCTGAAAAAGTTGACACTACTACAATCAAGAAACCTAAAGATTTGGGCAAAGTTAAAGCTGGAAGATCCTTGATGCTCTTAAACCCTGGAAGCCGCCACCAAAAAGGCCCAAGTAGTGGCCCAATTCCGGCTTAAGATCCCCCGGCTTTGTGCTGGCCCGCTCTCGGCGCTCTTGCCAAATGCTAGCTCATTATTCGACACGCCTCTCGAATGGCAGGCAGGCTGGCAGGTGCTTGTGGATGATTTTCGGGCTGCTGCCACAGCCACAACTGCATCCTTCTGCCACCGTTTACGTGCAGCATTGTGCTGCCAAAGGATTTGAGTTGCGCCTTGGCTTTGCTTTGGCACCTGTACGTCACGTCGTTGCTTTGACTAACCGCATGTGAATGAGGCAAAGAGCCAGTCCACCCGGGACTCAGGGTGCTCAGCGGGGTGTGAGAGGTTCGGGGGGTTTGAGGGTGGAGGGTGAAGGCAAACGTGAAACTACGACGACACTCGCTTTTGACACCTGCTGAGCGACACGCTTCTTGGCAGGTGGCACAGCCCAGGCAGTGCCACTGATTCGTATGCAACATTTTACACACAAATCCGGAGTTGCACTTGGGGAAATAAAGTAAATAAAATACCTGTACAATAATTGCAAAATTAGAAATGTCCCAAAATATTGCTAAAAAATCCTGTCATGAAAATCTCTTTCACCTTTCAATTTAATAATTATAAACTGAAGTTACTTTAATAACTTCCAAAGGATACATTTTCCAGTGTATCGGTTAGCTCCTTCAGAGACCGCACTGCACGCTCGTATTTCATTTGGCTCCTGCAGCGGTGGGGGGGAGGGCTGAAAGCCAAATTAACTAATATCGCAATTTCAACGCCACATGGCGTCGTCGGAGCGATGGTGAGGAATTGTGCCGGCACAGGATTGGATGGATGATGGAGGGTCGACCCACTGCGGGTCCTGATTAAAGCTAATGCAAATCCTGACGCCATTTTTATGGCCAGCCACTAATCATAGCCCCCGGAACACAATAAACGCCAAATGCCAAATTGCTTTATCAAGTTTATTAACTTCGACTAATAGCAATTAATACCGGCAATAAAAAGCTAATCTAGGAATGCCCCCATAAAAGGGGCCCGGTTTATCCATTGTGTCCAGCTTGCAGATCCCGCAGTCCTTTGCATATTTCTGACCCCCAGCTCCAGCTCCGGCTCCGGCTCCATCTCCGGAGGAGCATTGTCCGGCAAGCAATTGTCAACAAGCGTAAGTATGGCTTAGCAAATGGCAAACGCGCGCTGTCTTCATTACACAAAGGAAGTGGCCGGGTGGGGGGATGGCCTTGTTGTGGGTGAAAAAGAAGGGAAATGAACTGGGAGTAGGAACTGGGCCTGGGCGGGTGGCTGAAAGTCAGCTAAATGCCGCAGGGAAACTGTTATTTGTCTATTATCTCTGCACTCCCATCCTGTTCACTTTTCGGGGAGGAGCGTGTGTGTGTGTGTGTGTGCGTGCGTGCGTGCGTGTGTCCTTGCTGGCTTATTGTCGCCGAGTATCCTTTGCAATCAGCCACAATTCGGGCTGAGTCGGGGCAGTAAATTCCCAAGTCCACACTCCAGCTATCAGCTACTTTCACCCGCCAATCTTCACCCCCAAATCCCCAGCTCGTCTTTATGGACCCAATGCACTGGGGGAAAAAAGGAGCGAAAATTGCACTTTTATGCTTTCTTACTTATAATACACAAGATGATTTCTTAGAAGCAACTTTTCTTGGAGAAGAGATAATAATTTCTAAAGGCGAAAGATTAAAAGTGAAAATATGAAACATTTTTCTAAATTCTGTATTTTTATACGATATTTTTCTTGTTGTGTGCCTGATGCCAATCCCCTCAGCTGCTTGTTGCTATTGTTGCTCATTTCCGCCGCATTCACTTGGCTCACTTAATGGGCCCAAACCAAGGCAAACCCATTGGCAATGGGCCAAGGGGACAGGGCAGGCAGCCCGGGGCCCCGATGCTTTTGGGCACTTAAACGGATTAAAAATATTTTCGTACATTTGATATGTGAGCGAGTGAAATGCCAATGCCTCTTCGTCCTTCCATTTTCTCCGAGCAAAGCGAAAACCTGATTGCAGAATTTCAATTGAAATCCGAAATGCCGGACTGCCGGATTCCGAAAAGTGCATCGAGTGCTCACAACTCACAGCTCAGAAGAGTAAATCGATGGTCACTCAAACATATAGTCAAGTCATATTCTCTTAATTTAGTATTTACACTTCGGACAGGTACAAAAGGGATTTTAACGGTCATTTATGATTTATTAAAATCACTTCAACAGCAACAAACCCGAATTTATTGACCTATGAAAATGAATCAAATGAATTAAAATGATCAAGGTTTTCAGCACTCTTTCAAGCCTTAACTTAATTTATCTTCTTAATTTCACAATTTATACATCACTCGTAATGTGGCAAATGAGCTTTTAAAATGATTCAAAATGTATATTTTTAGAAAACGACTCCCCATAAATCATAATTTTGTAAATCCTCTTTTAATTAGAGCCTAATATTTTGATATATTGCAAATTGAATGCCGCGCTAGTCAAAGCTTTGTGATACACTAATCCGCTTTACAATCGCATAAATATGTGTCTAAATTTGCCTTTTTAATCTACCCCATTGCCGTCAGTATTGTTTTCCATCCAGGGTCATCAGCATAGCGTGTACCCAAAAACTTTCCCCCAAAAACCAACTAATTCAATATTCACGCTTATGCGTTTGGCGGCAGCTCCGCCCCCTTTGCCTGGTCCATCCATCTGTCCATCCCGGGCAGGACAGGGCCCCAACTTTGCTAGTTAAGCTGGCTAAGCCTTTTTTAAAAGCCTTGGGTACACACTGCTAAATGCGCATTATCATTAAAATGTTGAAAGTTTCCCTCACTTTTTTTCGGTCATAAATTTTCGAACGCGGCTCTGTGGTCACGCCGCTTCCGTTAGAAAACCACCTCGGGAAAACTCTCGCTAGACGAAAGGGCGGGCGGGTTAATAATGCATGAGTGGAAAAGTTTGCGGGGGCCACCAAGAAGCAAAAAACATTTGGCACAGAAATTTAAAATTAATTTATGCATTAAATATTAATTTAAATTTGAATTTAAATTGCAAAGGGAGTAGCCAGAATCGTATGCATAACAGGAATATATTTTATAAACTAACACCCTTTAGAACTTTAGCATAATCATAAATATTTTTATCTTAGAGCATTAACAAAAAACCCATATTAAAGGGCACAATTACACCAAAATTCTTAGCCAGTAATAACTGTGAACCATGTTCTTTATTGCCCACACAGGCCGCCCGGAGCCAACGGTGACCTGGCTGAACGGTACGCGAACCTTGGAGGCGGGCAGCGGGGTCTCAATGGGCCGCCATGTGACCGTCAACCGCCTGGAGGTGGCCCAAATCTCGCGCTCCGCCCTGAACAACACGTACCGCTGTCAGGCGTCCAACACGAAGCTGGTGGCGCCCGTGGAGCGCAGCATCCGCATCGAAATGCTACGTGAGTGGACCCATTCCGCCGAGTGCGAGTCAATATGGCGAGTCACGGCTAATCCTGTTATACCTTAACCCACCCACAGTCAAACCCACATCAGTCAATTTAACCAATAAGTTGAAGGTCTTCGCCTCGAACACGCAGTACAATCTCACCTGCATTGTGGCCGGATCGGTGCCGGACACGGAAATCAAATGGACGCAGAATAATCGGCCCTTCAAACGTGGCACGGTAAGCTCTCCTCCGGCGACTCTAACTCAATCTTGGCACAGCCTTCGACATCGCCTTTCCCTTATTTATGAGTCGCCCAATCCACCTGCCGGTTGCCGGCCACCGGGCATTTCTCTAATCGATTCCACCTTATCTCTCGCCCCAAATCCCTGCCACTCATCCAGCTGTCGACGAGCCAGGGCAATGGCAGAGTCATATCCACGTTGACGTTTTATCCACAACCCGAGGACGACGGCACGATGCTCAAGTGCGAGGGCTCCAATCCACGGCTACAGAACTCGGCCATCGAGGACTCGCTCATGATGAATGTCATCTGTAAGTGGAACGTTTATTTCACAAAATGAGGTGGAAAGAAGCCTTAGATTTGGATTATATTTTTGTTCACTAATTAAGTTATGAATCATGGATATTTATTTATAAAATTTTGTTATTTACAAGGGGAAGTGAGCCTTGCAAAACTCCCTCTTTGACTCCCTCCCTTTGGCAAAGATATAAAAAATTATCTGCAGCACACAAATCAAAGTCGCGTGTGCGAATAATTCTAAATTATATGGCATTATTTACACACATAGTATACATTTGAAATTGGCCCAGTATGAAGCCGTTCGCTCATATGTCAATATTTATTCCGTTGACTTTTAGCGCGCCATAAAAAAGCTGGCAAAAAAGTTGTTGTCTGTTTTGCTGGGTTGCCGGCAAAATGCCATAAATTTTACTTTATATGATTATCAATTTAAAATCAACAGCACTGGCCCCCATAGCAGGCTTCTTTGGTTGCAAAGAGCGCAAAAAGCTGAAAAAAATCATTTAGGTTCTTCGTCCCACACTAAAGTATTCCTCTAGGTTAGTTCCTTGCCTTGATATAATCATAAATTTATTGAATTTTAAAGTCACGCATAGATCCCCAGCTATGTATGCGAAATGTTAGCATAAATATTGAATGTCAATGCGCGTAAGCTGCCAACTAAAAGAAAGGGCAAGTTTCTCAACGCCCAAAGTATGGTGAAAATATGAAATTACAAATACAAAAGCAGCAAAGCTGCTTTAGAGGATTAACGAACGTAGTTTAAGCTCTTAATGGACCCGTGCTTTGATCAGAGAAAACAGAGTGGAGAGCCACCATAACTCCGTGATTTGTTTTACCTGAAAGGAAATGCTTTACGCTTTTCCGTCGTCTGGTTAACCCCTTCTCGGGAGTTTCTTTGAGCCATAACTGTTAAAATTTGTTACTTCCTTCCAATCATGAGGCTGTAAAAAGTATAAAAAGGCGAAATGCAGACGGGGAAAACACTAAATATTTTATACGACCCATCATTGATATTGGGGCGTTGCTGGCAGCAACAAGAGCGATTTTAATTTAAAAATATTCTGTCATACCCATTGGTTAGCCTGTTTGGATGCGGATCGGATCGGCATGGCATGGCATGGCCTGGCAGGGCGGCGGTTTATGCCGCGGTTCCGTCGATGCGTTGTTAACTTTTACGGGCTGCGCTTCTGCGCTGCGGATTGACGACACAACAACGGCGCAACGTTTTATTATGCAATAATATTTTTCGATTCTTTATTTTATATGGGAAGGAGGCTCCTCCCTCCTGCTCGTCGCGGTAATTTGAATATAAAAAGAGCGACGAACAGAATTTCCATATTAGCAAAAGCAATTAAAATGGGAAACCTAACCATTAACGAGTCGGGTTTTCTGCGCTTTTCAGACCCGCCACAGGTCACCTTGTCGCTGGGCTCCACGCTGCGTCCGGACGACATTAAAGAGGGCGACGATGTGTATTTCGAGTGCCACATCAAGTCCAATCCCAAGGAGCATCGCATCATGTGGTCGCATGACGTAGGTTTTTCAAACTTAATTTAATAATGAAATTAACTCTCAATAATTTCCTTCACCCAGGGTCAACCCGTCACCCAGAATGTGTCCTGGGGCATCATCATCTCTACGCGCTCCCTGGTCCTGCAGCGCGTGGGTCGCGTTCACTCGGGATACTACGCCTGTTCGGCGGCCAATGATCGCGGGGAAACGCAGTCAGCTCCGGTCAACTTGAGAATAAGATGTGAGTATATATATTAATAATAAAATACGAAGATGATATAGTAGTTGCAGTACCCATAAAGTTCATCGATTGCAAATTGAATCGAACGTATGAGAAACCCACAACTGTTTTAGGTCCGGGAATATTTACCAAAAAATATGCCAAAAATGACCGACAAAATGTGCACAAAAATTATGCTGACAGTCGGTGTCAGTGGAGCGGAGCATTAAAAATACATATGCATAAATTTATGTGCAAATAGACACACACAGAGCCGCATTTACACATTTATTCTATACCGCCTCGCTCGACAATAGCAGGGATGAGCCACACCCCCGCATGCAAAAATGCCAGCCACAATAACAACAAACGAGAGCAACAGCAGCAGCAGCAGCAGCAGCAGCAGCAGTAGCGGTAGTGCACTTGACAAAATCGCACAATATCCTTACACCGAACGCCCCGCATTTCCCCTTGTCCCGTCGAACACACAGGATGGGCAGCAACAATGTCCAAAAACTAAAGTATGCTAAAATGACAGCAAATATTTTGTGCAAAAAGCCGTAATATGCACAATGCAACGGATCTATATTGTCCCGCTCCACTGTCATCCATTTACATCGCCACACAGCGAAAAATAATGTAGGCAATCATTTTAAGCTTTAAATGTTTTATTACAAAAAAAATATTATACATTTCACTAAGGGAAATCATTAAAGCTTTAATTATAATTCAAGTTAAAGTTAATTTACTTAAGAATGAACTCAACAAATAAAAAAAA
>JAEIIJ010007867.1:0-10596 GCA_018904815.1 Drosophila ogumai | reverse complement strand
AAACTTTAAGGAAATTAATACGCGATATTTGCATTTAATTTCAATTTCAATTTAATTCACATTTTTACTCATTGTCATTGCTGTTGGGCCAACAAAAGTCGCTCACTTAACCCCCGCCGCTTTTTCAGCTGTGTGCATCGCATAGATAAAGTCATATATCAGGGATAATTGTAAAAGCCCTTCCAGCCCTTCACCTCCCACCGCCCGCCTTCCGATTCCCTGACGTCATCAGTCGGAGTTTGGCTTTCTGGTCTGTTGGTTCATTAAATATTGTGATAATTTTTCATATTTATTTTTAAGTGGTTTACAGTGACAGTTAAATTTACATTTTATTTCATTAAGCGTAGCGTCCATTTATATTTGATTTTCGTATCTGCAGTCATTTGTACTCGTTCATTTGCATGTGTTCGCATGCATTTGTTGTAAATGTATTTGCCGAATGCATTTTTATTTTGTCCTCGCGTTTAATGCCGCTCAATTGTGCAAAAAGTATTGTAAAAATAATTAAAATTTATTTTTGTTTTGCAATGCGTCGGTTGTTGCCTTGAAACTTTGTTGGGTCAACTGTGCGTATGATTGATGGGAAAGTTGACGACGCTCATCTGAATTGGAATTATTAGCCAAATGTTTGGCAAAAATTTATAGGATTTTTTTAAATTAATGTTTAAAAGCATTTTTGTACATACAAGTTTCTTTTATTTAAATTTAATGGAAATTTTTATTAATATACGAATATTAATATATGTATTATGCTGTTTTTGTAAGACTATTACGGTTTTCTTCTTCAGAATTATGTGCATTTGTTGCAAACTTTGGTTTTCTTCTCTGAGAACTTTTAAAAGTTAACATTTTTGGCGATGCTGATAACATAGCCCTGTTGCTAAATAATATCCCCTTATTTTGAAATGATTAAGTGACATGTAACAGCGACCTGGCATGTTGAATGGCTTAAACTGTTAACTAACCTACTCAAGCAAATAGCTGTTATTAAATAAAAGTTAAATTTTTATAAAATATTTAATATTTATACAAAGAATTAAATATTGCAGATCACAAAATTACACCAAATACTTCAATTATATCATATATCCTAATTAATAAATCTTAAAATGTTTTGCTTATGGAATATATATAGTACATAAAAACAGTCTGCTTGTTGGTATTTGCAACCATTATCTGAGTGAATGTTATTTTAAGAGCATTATTCGTAACATTACTTCATCCTCCAACCCTGTTAACTGACCTATTCAGCACATTTAGCACATCGAAACGCTTTGGCAATGAAACAAATCTAACGAGAAATTTCTGCTTTCTCTCTTTACCTACTTCGCCTTGCTCTTTCTGACCAAAGCCAAAGCTTTCTGCCCTCTCAGGCCACGAAGGACGTCCAATGTATTGGGGTTCCGCCTTTGGCCGTGCGATGGCGCCAGTCGCGCACTTGGCGCTGCGAACTTGAGTTTTTTTTAGTCACAATTTCCACTTTGAGAAGAACGCACGTCGTTTTTGTCGCGCGCGCGGAATTCGAAGCCCTCCTTTCGAAGCAACCCGAAAACTCAGACGAAACACAAAACTGAAGCACGCAGGCACACCCGACCGCCCGGTGTGTGTGTGTGTGAGAGTGAGTCGCCACTAAAAGTAATTCCGTGTTTACAAAAAAGAAAAACCAAAAAACAAAGCCAAAATAGAAACGAAAAGTGCAAGTGTGTCGGAAAAAAATAATAACATAGAAAAAAAAGTCAAAGAAAATCTGCGGCCGGGGGGGAAAATATGCAGTTACAAAAATATGAAATCTTTTTGAGCCTTTTTTCTGCTGGAAAATGCGGCATTTGTTGCGTGCCAAGAGCATTTGTCAGGCATTTGCTGTTATTGTTGTTCGGGAAAGTGGGGGAAAACTGACGAAACTGTTGCGGTTAATTAAGGCGCGAAAGTGGAACACAAGAAATAATTAAAAGGCGCCCACTAAATCAAAAAGAAAGAAATAAAATTTTTAAGTATTTGGAAAGTGAATTAAAATAGGGAATAAAGTAAAAATAAAATACTTTATTTTAAAGTGACAGCTAAATTAGATCATTATAATGTGCTTACTTTTTAATAATTTATTTTAAAAGCTTAAGAAGGAATACAAATATCAGTAAAGTCAAAATTATAAAACTATTGAAAATGAATATTTTTGGAATAATTTCTTTTGAAATTCCATTAACAAAGTTTACAAATATAATTCCTAGTCCTATTCTACTGATAAATTTATATAAAAATTTTCAGGTCAACATTATTCAACCCAAAAGAAATTTAATTATTGCAATATTTTAAAATTTAGATTACTAAAAATATAAAATGTAGTCAAAAAAGTTCAAGTTTTCCTTAAATATTTGCTTTATTAATTTTAATCTCTGAAGCTCCGAAGCCATAGATTTCCTTACTTTTCAAACTAACCGAATTTCGCCTGCCATATTTTAAGCAGCAGAGAATTAAGTTTTACTTAATATAAAATCTGGAACACTGACTGTGACTGCGCTAGCAAATTCCGAGCAGAAAATTTGCCATCATAAATTCCACTTTCAGCCGGAGAACATTTTAATCTTTAATTATATTTTGTCATTTTTTCTTGTCTCGCCCTCACCCTCACCCTCGCCCCTCTGGCTCCTCTCTCTCTTACTAGCTTCTGCTTCAATTTAGGCTAATTATGTTGCCTGGGTGGCTGGGGCTGGGAGTAGATATACACAGTAGACAGTCTATATAAGGACGGGACGGGTCTTGGCCATTTATTTCGTGGTGCATATTTCTAGGCGCTCCACCGACTATTGTTGTTGGCGCTTTTGTTGTTGTTGTAATTATATTAACAGCATTTTTTGTTGCTGCTATCTGCACCTGACTTGTTGGCTATTTATGTGTGCCTTTTCCGCCATTGTTGGTGGCTTTAAACAAAAAGGAAAGTTAAAAAATAACATGTCCGAGGGCGAAACACCAGCGGAAAAAGTTGAATATTATTGTTAGCTGTCAGGCTAGGACAATATATTTATATTTATAAATATTTATAAATATTTGTTAATTGCTCTTGTTGTCGCTAGATTTGTGAATGGCCATAAATAATGCCCAACGATGGCAGAATGTGGGAATACAATAAAAGCATGTATGTTTAATGTTTTTTGTTGGTTTAAGGACAGATACATGGGCTGGCATGTGGCATGTGCAGGTGTCTTTTTAAAAAGCATCAAACATTTATAAAGAATTCATTTAAATAACTAGAATTAATTAATTAATTTAAACCAATCTATGTCAAAAAGTCGTGTGGAAATAGTTTCTTTGACCATATTAGATTCTAAAATTAATTTTCATCATGACATAAATCATTTTCGGGGCCAATTTATTACTTCAATTATCTGACTATAGATTAAATAATTATATAGCGAAATAGCTTCTAAATTTCCATACAAATTTTCCCATGGCTCGAATCCTTAGATGTGACCGTTATTTCAGCAAATTGATGTATGAATATTGCTTGGACTAAAACCGAAATTCCGGAAAAGTATAAGCCACAATAAACAAATATTTTTAATTGCCTATCTGGGCGACCGGATTGCTTTTGCCATTATTTCGGGCACATATTTTTTATTTAATCCTTCCGTTTATGGCCCATATTTTGTTATTTGATTTGCTTGAATGTTTTTCAGGAGTTATGGTATTTGTTGTGGCTTTCGGAATTTACTGCATTCTTGAAAATATTTTGTATCTGTGGAATTAAATCGATTTTTGTGACACACATTTTGGTCTAGGCGTTAAATATTTTCCAGCTGACGATTTTAAACCTTTTTAGCAGCAAAAAAGTTTCAAAACTGTTTCCTTTCCAACGCGGAAGTCACCAACTCGATTGCCCAGCAAGCGTTTTCCTGACGCTCTAAATCAACCAAGGGGTTAAGGAGTTTGAGGGGAGGGGCCAGGGAGTTCGAATTTATGTGGCAAGGTCTCCGTTTCGTTGTTTTTCCGCTTTTTCACGCTTCTCCTTGCTGAGAAACCGAGAAAAGGCTGCTGTGTAATTAATCTTTGCCCAAAATGCTTGAAAATTTATGTCTTTAACTTGACTGCAGTGCCGCTCCGTATGATGGAAGCGAGGGGGCGAGGGGAGAGGAAGGAGGAAGGACGTTTAATAGTTTTTGCCTTTAACTTTGCCGTTGTTTTCGTTCGCGTCGCGATTAAAAGTGATTAATAGCCAACATTTTATTACCGCACAGAGGCAGCACTAAAAGGGGAACCCCCAAAACAACTTAATGTCCAAATGAAATAAGTGAAATTTTCACACCGAAATTAATAAAGACATTAGTGCGTGTGGGCGTGGCTCGTTTGGGGCATTTAACGTTGGCAAAAGCGGCCAAAATGTGTGCCCAGGATCCATTTATTCAGCACCAGCTGCCGCACCGCCATAATAAAACCGAGAACCACCAATGCCACCAGCAGCGAACGGTTGCCGATGAGCAACAGGTTCTAGGGACGAGGAAATCGGCCACAGGATGCGGAGCCGGTCGAAGGACGGCCGCCACCAGTCTGCAGATTTGGTATATTCTACATGTGATACTAGTCCTAATCGGTGAGTTATAAATCTCTCTCTAAATATATAAAAAGGATACCTTTTTTTCTACCGAATGCATCCTAAATGGCTCGTAATTAATGAAGGGTTTGCTGGCCTCTATTTTTACTTTCTGTTTATTTTAAATGTTTTTTTTTTGGGTTGTCTAAACATTAATGGCAAACATGTGCGTAAGTTGGCAAGAGTCAAGTGTTTAGCAATTAATTTAAATAGGGGTTATAATAGTGGAAAGTGCACCCAGGGGATTAACTAAAAGATGTTCGCTAACAATTGAAAATAAATAAATGACGTACATGAATGATTAAAGCTCAGAGTAAGCAATTTCTAATCTCAGCATCATTTTATTTTTAAATTGTATATTTTTAATACTGATTCAGCTATTCACATGAAACACGCGCTTTATAGTATAATAAAAACTGTTTAAATAATATAATAAATATAATAAAACTCTCGAAATGCACAGCCAGTACGCCTCAGAGAATTTAAACCAAATTAAAAAACGGAAATTGGCAGCGGCTTCCAAGGAGGTGAATACAAAGCGAGTCGCCCTAGGTGTTCTACAAAATCAATGCTTAAACCGCGACATTGCCGCCAAGGATGCGGCCCAGAAAGATGTCAAAGATCTTAAGCTCGATCTTGCTAGCTACAGGCCCTCGGAGATTGCCGCTGCCTCGATGCTCTTGTCGCTAAACTTGCTGAGTGGAAGCCACCGGGAAACCACCGGGTTCAACGACCAGCACTGGTCGGCCACTCTGTCCTTCTGCTCGCGGTATTCGGCCTCCCATTTGGGTCCCATCTCAGGGAAAATTGCTAAGCTTGCCCGGGATGCATCACAGGACAAGCTGAAGGCCGTTTACACAAAGTACCAGGGTAGAAATTTCCACAAGATTGCTTAGCGACCGGAGCTGAGCAGCCCGCTTATTGATTCTATCATTACTCAGAACTTCCGGAAGTAAACTGAGAACCAGAAAACACCCCAATTACACTTACTTCTCTTAGTTTATTTTATTTTAAAATTTGTATTCTATTTTCTCTTCAATTAATTTTTTTTTATTGTGAATATTTTATCTTCCAAATAACCTGAAGTTTTATTTTTAGTTTTTAATATCAATTGAAAAATGTTGTACGTTCCAAGAATAAATACAAAGATTGTGATCCATAAATATATAAGGCCTTAGAATTCTCATACAAAATACATTTATAAATAAAACTGAGCTGCTTTCGCCATCAAAGATTCCTGCCAAGGAATGTACAAGTAAAACAAATATTTAAAATGTTTGCAAGGGATTCCCAGGAATCTGAAGCCAAGTTAAAAGTTTACACACTTCATAATCAAACATTTTTACAACATAGCTGTTGGGAAAGCAAAATCCAGCGCCCCCAAATCGAATTCCTGGGAAAATCCCAAGGAAAACAATCAACAAATTGAAAGCCAAAGAGGAAAACAATCGAACAAGTCCAATGGCCAGAGACAAAGGAGCCGATAAGGACAAATTGCAAGACGCAAACGGAATAGAAATTAATAAATTGGACAAGAGGTCTCTACTTTGGGGATTTCTATGATTTGACATACTCTTTTTTTAATAACATTGAAGGGTATACAGGAATATAGTAGAAGGTTTTTTAAAAATATCGTATTTAGCTGAGATTTAAATGTAAATTTTTAGCATTTTTTATACAATTAAATATTATTTGTTATATACACAATATAACAATATAAAATGTTCTTTAGTAAGGGTATCATACGTATTGGTTTTTCTATTTTTTGAACATTTTCATGTTGTTTTTGACACAGTTTTTGGGGTTCAGGCAAGTTAAGTTGACATTTCCGCCAAGAGCGACACGTGAGGGTCCTGCTAATGGTGGTGGTGGTGCCGGAAAATCGTGGGGGAAAGCCCGGGAAGTGCGGAGGAAGACTGTTACTGTCTTTTCATTATTTTCAAATCATATCACAAAAGGCAGCGCAGAGCAGCAAAGGAGATAGAGAATGCTTAGCGGCGGAAGCGGATATGGAACCGAGTGAATGTTTGCACACCAGCAGGAATCCTGCCGCACTCTCTGCCTCCCTCCCTGCTCCCCCTGTTATCCTTCTCTCTTTGCTCTGTCTATCTCGCTGTGGGTGTGTGTGTGCGTTGGTTTAATTCAACGTCACATTTGCATACATTAAAATGTCACATTTTACATGTCGTTTGTGCGTCTCGCCTTAAGCCTAACAGCAGTAACAGCATCCGCAGCAGAAGCCAACGTCAGTTAACGTTAAGGATGCTGCTTTGGCAGGACCCCCCGGTAGTATCCCCTAGAACCACCCCCGGGAGCCCCTCCTACACATAAACTACATTAGCAATTGGAGGCAGCCGAAGGCAGCCATGTAAAAATGGCTTAACGCGCAAATCTTTCAACTAAACATTAATCCTAATGGTTTTCAATTTTGTTGCGCCTTCTCTGGCAAGTCAAGTTCGTTTTTCTTTTTTTTTTCCAAAGATTTCTTCTTTATTTTTGCTTTTTTTTCGCTCGCCGAACTCCTCCACTTTTCATTTTTTGCGCTTTGACTTCGGCTCTGGTTGTGGGCCCTGCTTTGCATGTTAATACGCTCTTTGATATTGCCGAGCAGCGCCTGCAGCCTGATTGCTTCTGACAGCGTCTCCACATCAACCCCTCAGCAGCCCCCCCTGCTATTTCTCTCCCCGGGCTAACTGTAAATATGAAATTCGTTAAAATTTCATTGGAAATTCAGTTCGTTCTCATTGAATTTCAGCAAAAATAATGCTTGAGCTCAGAGCCGAACGCAAATAAAATAGCTCCACCTGCTCTGACTTTTCGTCTATATATACATATTGTGATATATATATCCATATCCCCCATTTGGCGGTGAGCCCTGACCCCCTCTCATTAGCTGGTAACACAATTTCCCATTAATCAAGTCGGTCCCACAGTGGAAAGTGCCCTTGACTCACTTTACAAGGGAAAGCCAAGCGGCAGGGGGTCAAAATAATCAGATGAATTGCGCTCGCCCTCTTTGTATGTATTTTAATTTCTTGTTAATTGATCTGCATTTTATTTTGTGGGATTGATGGTGCTCATAAAGTTAGAAAAAAGAATGGATTGATTTAAGTTTGAATATGTTTAAAATTAATCATTTAAATACAAAACGAGACAGAAACATTAATTCTTGGAAGAGATGTTGGTGGTCATTTATTGGCCCAATATAATAATATTATATTAATACTATTTCAATCTCACAAAATTCTAGATAAAATATTTATGAAATTAATAATAACCCTTAGACTTTTACTAAACTTTAAAATTATATATAATTAAATCAAAATCCCAACACTCTTACTTATTGGTAGCAATAGTCTTGCTTGTCATTTATTTGGGCCAAAAACTACCCAGGAGACTAGGCATATACTAGTATTATGGCACATATATGTGCATTGTTCTCACTAATACCCATACTATGTATTTAGTTATCACCCACACAGATATACAAACATTGCCATTAAATTGTTGCTGACAAACTGAGCAAAAGCTCAAGTAGGCTTTTGTTTAAATAAAACTGTGTCGCCACAATGGCCAAGAGCAACTGTGGATCTGTGGGTGTGTGGGCGAGTCTTTTTTCCCTGTTGTGTGTTTGTTTTGATTATCCACCACACGAACACACACACACACACCTATGGACACACAGATTGCAGCATTAGATACAACCACACGGTCGTATCAATGTCCTGTGAGTGTGTTTGCCAGACAAAAACATTTTGAGCCACTAAGCTTTTGTTGAAGTTCATCTCCACACTCGGCCAATTGATGGAAGCTCCTCGATTGTTTCTATTTTCTTTATTTTACTTTTTGTTTCACTTTGCACTCGAATTTATTGTCGTTGACATAAGCAGCAGGTAGTAAAGGTGTCTCAAACACAAATAAATCATAGGGAAATCGGTGTGGAGGGGCGGGAAAATGCTCATCAGCAACTGTAATCCAAAACATTCCTACATATTTCATGGCACTTTTCGGTGACAGCAGTTTGACGTAACAAATTGTATAAAATGTATTTGGTGTCCAAATTACGTGTGCATTAAATATAAATATAACATTTTGATGGCACAAGTGTTTGTGTGCATTTGACACACGTTAAAATATGCGGATTTTATTTGGCAAAGTTAATTTTGGGTTGATAAATGCATTCATTTTTGACAATTTCTCTTGATTTGTAAGCTAAACCGATTATGTTTTAGTTATGAATGTATAAATAAAGTATGAAATTCGATTTTTATTTACTTATTGTAGAAAATAATCCTATAAAAATATTGTTCATGAAACAAATAAAATAGAATGAAAGTCGTCATTAACTATGTTTTAATACTGTATACATTCTTTTATATTTGCATGTATGGGAAATTCTAGCATTTCAATTAGCTGGAATAGCTCAGGGAAAAGAGACAAAAACAAACAAAGTCACAGGACATGACAAACAGGACCCTGTTGTTTGGTTCACTGGGGTTCAATTCGGCCCGATCCGGTCAGAAAACGCCCCTAAGCAAATTGAAACGAAATAAAACGCTCCCGTGTGCTGACTTCTTTTGGCTTTTCTTTTTCGTGTAGCTTTATTGAAATCATTAGAGCGTGGAGGAAGCCAAAAAAGTGTATATTCGGGCCTTGGCAGCATTAATGTCTGACGAGGCTCAGACGAACGAACGACCGACTGACGCCTATTAATCATGCAGACTTTACGTTCCATTAGGCAGTCAACGAGTGAGAGGAAGGGAGGGGGAAACGAATAAAGAAGATGTGTGAATATACCCAGGAATGTTCGAAACATAATTCCTCAACTCGGTCGGATTACGATTGGGTCAAGTTTGGTTCATGCCTAAATAAACTGAACAAACCAGCAAGGTGGAGGTCAAGGGATACCCTGGATTCATTATATTTTTATTTCAAGAAAATTAACCAAGAAAGGTTTGCTATTAAAATTATATACTTTAGTACCCATTTGAAGATATAACTTAAAGCCTGGCTTAACTTAATCCAAAATGTGTAACTAATTTCTGTGCTTTTCCAAAATGCTTAAACGATCGATATGGAATGGATTGTTTTCAATTTGTTTTTTAAACTCAATATCCTGCAAGGCGTCCCTCTCAATTTTCACAGCACCCACCACTTGCGGCATTTGCGAGGGTTCAAAGTGTAAGCGAAGGAGCCAAAGGACGAAGCGGAGATGGAGCTGGCAGAAACAGAGAAGCGCAAACATGGCGCAGCAAACAAAGTCAGTGGCCACTGGCTGCCACTTGGCCATTTGCCGGCCCCAAACTT
The DNA here is from genome assembly GCA_018904815.1 of Drosophila ogumai. Taxonomy (NCBI): domain Eukaryota; kingdom Metazoa; phylum Arthropoda; class Insecta; order Diptera; family Drosophilidae; genus Drosophila; species Drosophila ogumai. The sequence continues at coordinate 707 of JAEIIJ010007867.1, read as the reverse complement.
CTGGCTCCTAATGGCGAAAATATTGTATTACAACAAATTGTGCAGCTACCCCGAAAAAAGAGCAAAGAAATCGGGGGCGAAACACCCTTTAAAATGTAGAGCCCTGAAAAGGGTCTCTCATTCGCCCCGCTTTTCCCCATCAGCTGCTGCTGCTAACGATATGGAAAATTTATCAAAAAATCCAAGGGGCCGGCAACAACATGACACCGTCTGACCGCTCGTCCAGGCATAAAATAATCAGCACAGTCAAGGATACCCGGGCCCGTGGATGGGGGAAAAGGCAAATGTTGGGCTAAAAGCCTTTCCAGGTCAGACTTGGCCAGGCCAACCCACAACCTCAAGGGCGTTGATGGCCAGCAAATTGATTTGGATTCAGAGTCAGAAATAATCAAATGTGCAAATCGAGCTGAGGAATCTCCTGATGAGATCCGGATAGGAACGGGAAGATTAATGGGGTTACATGATCTAAAATTGTGCAGCAATAAACGTAAATACACTTTTAAACTTTGAGCATTTTAAGTCAATTCTATTTAATTATTTCATAAAATTTTGGAAGTCGAGAAATTCTAAAATATATGTAAATAGTTTGACTTCAATTTTTGTTGGATAACTTTCAAGCCGAGCTATTTTTACACTTTTATGCACTCTGTAACGACTGGCTGCTGTTATGAGTCAGAGGGGGCGCACGCGTCTTGTCCCGGCTGGGG
>JAEIIJ010007866.1:0-12088 GCA_018904815.1 Drosophila ogumai | reverse complement strand
TTTTGTTACCGCACTATATTATTATTTGTATTATTATTATAATATTACAGGGTATTATAACTTCAGTCAGAGGCTTGTGACTGAGTGCAGAAACCACTTCCGACCATATAAAGTGTATCAGCATGAACAGGCGAATTTTTTTGGCAATTTTTTTTAAATTCGATAAGGTAAGATATAATTGAGAAAAAATCTAATTTTTTAAAATATTAAATTAAGAATGTAGAATTATTAACCTATTAAAAAACTAACATAACACCGCTTTCTGAAATAAAGTTAATGCATTTTTGACTGAGTTAAGGTTTTTTTTAAACTTTGATTTCTTCCAATAAAAAATGTTAAGCCATTTTTTAAAATTGTCAAAAATTGAGAAAAAAAATTTCTTTTTAATACTAAATTATGACATATTAACCTAATAAAATCTACTCCAGAACTGTTTTCCGATTTAAAATTAATTCCTTTTTGGCCCAGGTACGATATTTTTAATATTTCCGCCTTATAAAAAAAATGATGCTAATTACAGAAGTATTTTAATAAATTAATTATATTATGTAATATAATATTTCTCCAGGCTGAAGAAGCTATTTCCGAACCCATAAAACTTATATATTCCTGATCACCAACATTATATTGCTCTTGCTGTGTATTATATAGCACCTAAAAGTAGGCCTCGTTCCTTGATTTCCCTAAGAAAATACCCCATACTTTGTGGCGAAATAGTCTGATTAAAAATTCCATTGACGACAGCATCGGCTATATTCATGAAATTATTATGAAATAAAGACCCGAGCCGACGGCTGTGCACGCTTCGATCGCATTATAATTTCGCGAAATGTTTTCGCTTTTGTGGGGGGGAAGATCACAGTCTGGGAGCCGGAGGCTATCGCCCCGGGCGGGGTTCAGGCCGAATCGAGTCGCCATCTGGGGACTGACTACTTACTATTCAAGTCGCGACAGATGACGATAATGGGACGGTGTAAGATTTGCGGTCCAGATTGTCAGGCTTTATAATATTTTAAATAAATAATGTCGCTGTCGAGCTCTCACTCTCTCTCAGGAGTCTTTGCCGAATCAAATGTCGCAAGTTAATCTGCTATATAGTAGAACTATCGCCTGGTACTTGTGCTTTGTTTTGATGGAAATTCAAATTTGGTGCGATAAGGACCACACACATACCCTGGCAGGGAGATGACGACTCCCGGACAGACGGACAGACAAACGGACAGAATGAACTTAAAGATTCGCAACGTGTGCAAAAAACGCACCGAAAACGCCATCAAGTCTGCACAGAGAAAAACAAATATTGATATCATTTCACAAATTCGTAGTGAAATCTTTCCAAATAGAACCTTATCATAATGTATATATTTATATTCTATATTTATTTCAATTTATAAAAGTCATAATGATATTTCTAACCGAGAACTAAGTCATATCTCTTCGTCACTGACCCAAAAGTAGGTTTTATATAGAAAGAAAACAAGAAATACAAATTATTTTCCAGAGAGATAATCTTGTATACTAAATTCAAGGTTGTTAACTGGGGATATTATATGGGATACTATTATTAATATTATTGCTCGATTTTTGTTTACTATTTCAAATAAACTGCGCCTTGCTTGAGTTACACTTGCCATTTATTGTATTTATTTTTTTTTTCGAAACTTTTCCTTTGTTTGGGTTATCGTGCAAACAGTTGTAAATCGATACAGATTGGAGTTTGAGCAAGCAATAAATTTTTGGTTTAATTATAAAATAGATAGCTTTGGCTGGCCAAAGACGATCGCCATCGCTATCGATTTATATTTTTGATATTTTGAGTGTGTCCTTATCAAAGCGACACGGCGACAGCAACAGCAACAGCCTATGGTCCTATGATGCGATAATAAACAATTATTTGCACACCCAAATGGTCCCGGCCCAAAATCCCCAATCCCCTGTGGCGAAAAAACTGTCTGAGGGCAGGCAAAAATCGGGACACTGGACAAATAAGATGGGTTTGATAGTTAATTTTGAAGTTTTTTTAAAAGGAAAATTAGCTAAAGAAATTCATTTTATATAAATAATAGTTTTATAAAAATATATTTTTTATTACTAATTTATTACGATTTTTATTTGGTATTTAAATAAATACTTTTGGCAAATATTTTCTATTTTAATATCTTTGAGGGCATAAGACGACCTAAAATTATTAAAAAAAAATATACAAAATATTTCTTGATATTTTTTTTTAGAGAGAAAGAAAGGTTGATCAAGAGAGAGAAAGAGAAAGTTTGACCGAGTGAACAAAAAAACATAGCAAGGGTTAGAGCTAGAGAGAAACCCTTAAAGGGGTATAAATTTCAATTTTTCCTACGAAAGCTATACGATTTAAGGATTACTGATCAGTTCTTTGTCTTTTTATATAGAATTTGAACCAATTAAAAACAAATACCATAAAAAAGTATAATATTAATATTTTGTAATATTATATAGCAAGCACCAACACCCCAAGTGATGTATATATATTTTTTTAAGTGCCTTTAGCCCATGGAAAGGGGGCGTTAGGGGGACGGGTGGCCTGTGTTTTGATTAGACGCTTCTAAGTACAGAAAGTCAGGCGGCGGGCTGTAAAAACAAAAGATTGTCGAGAGTAAATATATATTGATTATTGCACGGATCAAGTGGGCTGTTCGATAACTTTCGCACAAGTCCCTCCAGAGGCACGGCGAAAGGGAGGGGTTAGGTAGGTCGGTTGACAGGCCGTCGTAGTCGTCGGTGTGTGTCATAAAATAAAATAAATTCAAGTCGACGCAGGCCTGGCGCTCGTGTGATCAATCGATTGGCATCGATCCGATGAGATTGTGCCAAGCGGTGCAAACATTGAGGCAGTTGAAAAGTTTGTCGAACTTTGATTAATTCGGAGCAAGTGCTATCTTTTGCCCCCGGATATGGTTAACTTAAAGGGAAGGCTTTTAAAATATAAAGTATTTACAGGAGATACAAAGCACTTAGATACTAAATAGTAAAGAATTTAGTAAATAATAGTAATTAAATTAAAAAAATTAGATGATTATTAGAGGATCTTACACGTAAGCACTTGTAATTCGCAACTGGTTCTAGCATCTCCGGAATGAATCATAGATTTATGCAGTGCTGTTACTTAGTTACTTAACCCAAAACCCTGCATAAATAAAATCTAATAAAATAACTTCCATTTAAATAAAAACAAAAATACCTTCAGAGTTCCCCCGGGAATTAGGTTCGTGACACCAACCCAGATAGTCACCCAGTCACAACAAAGGACCCACCTCCCCGCCACTCACTATACTCTCAATATTTTATATTGTTATATTATAATTGTGAAGCCGCCGTCCAAGTGGAGGTCGTAAATAAATTCAATAAAATAATTAATGTCAAATAATTGATAATGGTGAAAAAAAAAAGTAAATGCTCTCAAGACCAATGGATTTCTTCTTTTGGCTTTTCAGGCCCGATAAGCGGCGCCAGGCCAACTGTTTGGCCCACCCACGCGCTGATCCAGAGTACCTTTGGCCCAGTACTACCAAATCGGAGTCAGGCATTACGCATACGCCTCGTGCGCGGCCAGACGGGCAGAGCCAAGAGAGAAGAGAAGAGAAGAGAGGAGAAGCCGAGCAGAGCAGAGCGCGTGAGAGAAGCCAGAGTCTCGGAGTGATTGGGGGGCCCCTAGCCGAAGATCCGATCGTCCGGAGCTGATAGTCGTCTCCGCTTGGCGATCAGAAAAGCAGCCGCCGCGATCGCGATCCGCTGGCATTTGGGCTGGGCGAGCTGAACAGAGCGAGCGTCAAGTCGCGACGGTTCCACCAGTATAAACTCTGCCATCCAAGCTTCAAGCATCTGTTTTTGTTTTCGTTCGCGTTATTTTTTTGTTGTTGTTGTTGTTGTAAGTGAGCGATCCATCGATCGAATCGGTAAACAAAGCGATCAGCGCCATCAAGTGAGAGACAACCCATCGGAGCAACTGCATCAAGAAGAAGGAGCGCGCACACATAGAGTGGCAACCATGGAGGTCTACACATCGGACAGTTCGGACACGGATTCGCGGGACCAGAAGACCCTGGACTTTGGCCGTATGAGCCTGGACCTCATCACCCTGGAGGATCACCTTAGCTCGCCTCAGAAGGGTCTGCTCAAGGCTAGCGGCGATATCGAGACCATGCTGCTCAATCACAACCGTCTGGTGGGTCTACCGCGGCTCCTGCAGCAGTTTGCCAACCTGAAGGTTCTGGATTTGAGCTCCAATGCCATCACCTCGCTGCCGGATGCCGTCTGCCAGCTGCCGCTGGTCACCCTGATTGCCAAGAACAACCTGCTGACCAACGGTTCGCTGCCCAAGTCGCTGCTCTCCAAGCTGGCCGGTGGTGGTTCCACGCTCAAGGAGCTCAATCTGAGCGGCAACCAGCTGACCCACTTCCCCGAACAGGTCACCGAGCTACGTCAGCTGAAGTATCTCTATGTCGGCGGCAACAAGATCTCCAGCATTTCGAAGGATATTTGGAAGATGCAAAGGTAGGTGACCCAGTGAATCAATTGATTCAGCGATCCAACGATCGATCTGGTCTCTGGCCTCTCGCTTCTTGTTTGCTCAAGTGTTTTCTCTGTGTCTCTCGGGTAATTCCAGACACGGCGAGAAATAATGCAGGTTTTGTTTCAAATATAATTGGGGTTTTGTTTATAAAATTTTAAGTGATTTTTTAATGCCAAAAATCATTTTAAATTTAAAGTTTAATTCAATTTAAATTATTTAAATTAAATTAAAATTTTAAAAGCTTTAAAGTCTACAAAATTGTTACAAAATTTTAACTTGGGAATTATAGTCTTACATGCCCAGGAATTTTATAACATTTCACATTTTTTAGTGACAAAAATTAATGTAAATTTTTAAGTTTTTTTTTAGCTTAATTTAAATCCATATTTAAATTTTAATTTTTATAACCTTTAGGCCTAAAAACTTGTCACGAAATTTAAACTTGGGAATTATAGTCTTACAGCGAAAACCTTAAAGCTTAGTAGTTTTTTCTAGAGACTTTTTTAAGAAGTTGCATTTAGTTTATTACATTTAAAATGAAACTCCCACCTAGGAAGAATATCCCCCTTTTTTTCTCCAAGTGCACTCGCCGCTTGCCGCGCTCTTTCCTCTTGCGGCCTGACATTGGCCACTCGTGGAGCTCGAACGCCGCCGAGCACTGTTGCCATGTATAAAAGTCCAAGCACAGACGCGATCGTAATATATAGCCGCCGAGCTGATAAGGCTGCCCTGCCACTCGGCGGATCGGTGGATCGCCGGATCGCTGGATCGGTCGGGTGGTGCTGGCGTCGTAAAAGCCAAATCTATCGAAAACACGTACTCGACTCGAGCCCAACCGATTTGGTCGGCCCATAAAGATACGGGCCCAGGTCCGTGTATTAATATAATAATAAACAAAGAACAAATAGCACAAAAGTTGCAAAAAAAAATACAAATATCAGTTGAAAACAAATTAAAAAATTCAAATTGGCATTAGTTATCAGAGGGCCGGACTTTGCAACGTCTACGGGGGAATTGATTGCTCCGCACTTAAGCCCCGTAGAATGTGAAGCGGACCCGGCTGGCCCTTTTCGACGAAAGCTTAAAGCCAAAACCCGTTAAGGTTAAGGCTGTAACGTGATTCAGGGTATTAAGTATAATATATAACAATAATAACAATAACTTAATGATATAATGGCATAGTAAACTTTATTGTTTAGTTTAGAGAGGGGTTTTTTTATTATAAAAAATAATTTTTGGAAACCTTTTTGACAATTTTCACAATTTTAAAATGTTGCAAACAAACAAATAGTTTTTTTTTTAATTTTTGGGAAAATATTAAAATTTAAATTTAATTTAAAATATTTAACTCAGCCAAAAATTCAATAAATTAATTATTTAAAAAATAAATTTTAGGAATCCTGAAATTTTAACAATTTTAAAATGTTGCAAACATGTTACAATTTTTTTTTATAATTTTTGGGAAAATATTAAAATTAAAATTTAATTTAAAATCTTTAACTCAGCCAAAAATGCATTAAATTTAATTCGGAAAGCGGTGTTGTCTTAGTTTTTTTTAAGGTTAATAAATCTAAATACTACATTTAAGCGTTTTTTTTTAATTCAATTTTATTTTCCAATTTTATAAAATTATTATTAAATTTGTAGAGAAATTTTGAACATTTAAAAAAATTTTTTTTTTATCTAAATTTAAAAAGTCTATAACTCAGCCAAAAATTAATTAAATTTAATTTGGAAAACGGTTTTAACTTAGTTTTGATAAGGTTAATAAATCTGCATATTAAATTTTAGCTTTTTCCTAAATTAATTTTTTTTTTAATTTTTGAATATTTTAACGATGTAACCCCCTTATAAAATTTTGAAAAATTTGACCCAAATTTTTTTTCCTACAAAATGGCTAGAAAGATTCGCCCGTTGATGCTGATCAAGAATATATATGGTTTATAGGGTTGGAAATGACTCCTTCACTGCGTTAGTAGCTTCTGAATGAAATTTTAATACACTGCAAGGATATAAAAAACAGCAAAAATTAATAATTATTAATAATTTTCTTACTTTATCTGATAATTAACTTACTCCCATCTCCGTTTGCTTCCCTTGCAGCCTGCACGTGCTGTCCCTGGGCGGTAACCTGATCAGCGAGGTGCCCGAGGCGGTGGGCTCCCTCAGCCAGCTGCAGGCCCTGGTGCTCTGCGACAACCTGATCGAGATCCTGCCGACGAGCATTGCCCGTCTGAAGAACCTTAAGTCGCTGCTGCTCCACAAGAATCGTCTGCGGCATCTGCCCAAGGACATTGTGGCGCTAAAGAACCTGACGGAGGTGAGACCCCAAGTCACTTGCATGCAGAGTCATCTTATTTCTAAACTCTCTTTTTTCACATTCCACAGCTGAGTCTGCGCGACAATCCGCTGGTGGTGCGCTTCGTCCAGGACATGGCCTTGAAGCCACCCACCCTGCTGGAGCTGGCCGGGCGCATAGTGAAGGCCAGCGGCCAGCGACCAGGACCGTATGACATACCAAGGACACTGGCCGAGTACCTGAACAGCGCCAACTGCTGTGTGAATCCCAACTGCAAGGGCGTCTTCTTTGACAATCGCGTCGAGCACATCAAATTTGTGGACTTTTGCGGCAAGTACCGTGTCCCGCTGCTGCAGTACCTCTGCTCCTCCAAGTGCATTGAACCGGAGCAGCCGGCGCGCGGATCAATGCCGGCGGCGAGCACTAGCAACGCCAGCAGCGGCTTCATGATGCGCAAGGTGCTGCTGGGCTAGAACAGGCCCCGGCACCGGCCCAATTCCGGCTCCTGGCCATATCATCCGGAACGAGCATCGACCGGATCGATTCCGATCGATTTTGGGGAAGCGGAAGCGGAAGCCGAAGCGGAACGGAGCGGAGCGGAGCAGCTGCTGTTGATGATGTTGATGTTGATGTTGTTGATGATGATGAATGATGAATGATGATATCGGATCGGAACGGAAATGGAGGCGGATGATCCACGCGTTCGCTCCGGCCATGGAGTCCGGCGGCCACGGAGTCGCAGGGCCGCCCCCCGCTGGAATCCCCATATTGGCTACTATATTGTTTCCTTAAGCTTGATTACGACCAGCTTGTTTGCCGGCCAGTTTCCTCCTTGTTCTGTACTGTTTGTTTGCCTGCCTGCCTGTTGTTATCCACCCACTTACACAATCTATGCCAAAGAGTAGTCATCCCTTCCAGCTGGCTTTCACTGGGACTGGGCGCTCAAGGGTGTGCTTGAAGATAGCCAAGCAATTGAGGTTTTTATGGCCCCCAAAATAGAGACCTCTTATCTGCAAATGTGTCTCACTTTGGCAACAGGAAACTACAATTAAGAGGGGATGTACATCAAGAATTCACCACTATTCCACTATACATCACTTTTCCATGGAGTACTCATCAAGAATTCATCACCTAGCAGCAACAATTCATCATCTAAAATCAACAATTCATCACATAGCAGCAACAATTCATCACCTAGTATCAGGAATTCATCACCTAACATCAACAATTCATCACGTAAGATCAACAATTCATCACCTAGTATCAACAACTAAGCATCTAACATCAACAATTCATCACCTAGCAGCAACATTTCATCACCAAGTATCAACAATTTATCACCTAGTATCAGGAATTCATCACCCAGCAGCTCATCCAAAGGAACACAGGTAAGTTAAGTCCTGAAAAGATCTCCTGAAATTTGAAACCCCACAGACCCACCACCAAGAACGACATTATCACCTGGTCTATGTGTAGATAGGTGTTTATTGTGTAGGTGTTCGATCGCTCACAGCTGTTCGAGCTCGCGCCAAGGGCAGCGTCTACTTCTAGGATATTTAATATAAAAAAAAAGTATAGGGAAAGAGGAGCGAGATCCGCGGACTTGTCCTTCGTCGGTTAGGGGGGGGGGACGAATCTATAGCCTGGATGGGCACATACATATAAATATTTGATCTGCCCAATGTATGTAGTACGATTTTGCGGCGGTTTTGTGTTGAGTTTCCATTTGTTGGTGCGTGCAGTGCCCATCCATGTCCTAAAGAATACGGCTTTCAAATACATAAATACAAATGGTGTTTCAACAGAGTTACGGCTACGAAGGGGCCTCCTTCCCAGAGGTGTGGTGTGTGTGATCGATCAGCAGCAATGTGGCGAATGGCGAGTACATCGTCGTCGTCGTCGCGGGATGTGGGGGCGCTTGTCTTATGTGTCTACGTTATATGGAGTAGTATTTTTCGTTTGAATGTAGTTGTATGCGGCGGCGCACGGGCAAATCCTTATTGGACCATCACCTCCTGGCTGGTGTCGTCAACCTCCATGGCCACCTCCTTATCGGCCTCATCGGTGGCCATTTCGGCGGCTGGCGGTGGACCGCTCTCGGCCATTACCACCTCCTCAACGGCGGCCGATGGCGAGACGCGTGCCTCATCCTCCTCTTGCTCCTCCTCCTCGGCCGGGGTATCCTCCATGGGCTGATCGTTGAGGGCCAGGACCGGTGGTGTAGTTACGGCCGCCACGGGTGAGTCTGCATCAGCATCAACTGCCTCATCAACTGCCTCGGCGGGCGGCGTTTCGGCGGACTCGGCGGCGGCGCTAACCGGAGATTGCGGTGTGGTGGCGGCGGCCAATTCCTCGGCAACGGGCGACGAAGAAGAGTCCTCTGCACCTTCTGGCTCTACTATGGGGGGTTCCTTGCCGGCAGTCTTTTCATCCTCTTTCTTCTCGGGTTTATCGGCTGGCTCGTCAGCCTTCTCCTTCTCCTTCTCCTCCTCCGGCGACGGCAACGGCTTCTTGGCCGGCACAGTCTCAGTCTTTTCGGGCTTCTCGAGCTCCTTCTCAGGCTCTGGCTTTTCCTCGGCCTTGTTGTCCTGTTTCGATTCAGCTGGAGGAGCAGCTTTCTCGTCAGCGGCCTTCTCTGCTGATGCTGGCTTGGCCTCGGCATCAGCCTTCTCCTTCTCTTTCTCCTTCTCCTTTTCCTCGGTCTCACCAGTGATCTTCTCCTGCAGGTCCTCCTTTTCCACCTCAAGCACCTTGGCTTCCTTTTCTTGAGCCTCCTCCTTATCTGCTGCAGGCTCCTCGGCAGCTGGCTTTTCGACTGGCTTGTCAACCTTCTCGGCCTTCTCGGTCTCCTGCTTTTCGATGATTTTTTCTTCCTCCTTATCCTTATCCGCCTTCTCCTTGACAGCATCATCAAGGGGCTCGCTCTCCGCTTTGGGAGATTTGGCAATCGTTGAGTCCTGGGCAGCCTCGGTAGCGGGATTATCACTGCCCTCCTCGGCGGCGGCGGCCTCCTCCTCCGCCTCCTCCTTCTGCTTGCTGCCATTGAGAGCCTGCTTGGCAGTGGCTTTGGGCTCCTCCGCCTCTTCCAACTCCTCATCGGGCTCCTCGATTTCGGCTGCCTCCTGTGGGGCATCAGTCTCATCGCTGCTGTCCTTCTTGGCCTTGGAGGCCACTTCAGACTCGGCCTCTTGATCGGCCTCGGGCAGGTCATCGCCCTCAATCTCCAGCTTAGCCTTCTTGGCCTTGGGCTGATCATTGTCATCTGAACGCGGGCAGCTAGCCTTGACGGCACCGCCACTGGAGCTGGTACCCAGACCAGAGCCGGAGCCGGTTCCCTCCTCGGCATTCCCATTGTTAAATTGAGCCTCATTCTCCATTTCGATGTCAATGTTAACCTCGAGGGACAGGTCGCCGTTGACAACGGAATCAAGGGAGTCACCGTTCTCGCTCTCGGTGCGCTTGCGTCCCGGATCAATGGTGCTGACGACTGTGAAGACACAGGACAAAAAGGAGTGTTTTAAGTCGGATATATTAAAACCTGGGAAAATGTGAAAAGCTTACCTAGAATATTCTTCTCCAGGGCACGCATAAACTTGTCAATCCGGCAGTACTGCTTGCGCGGATCAATGAGCAGCTCGCACAGACGCTGCACGGTGAAGGGGGCGGCAGTGAATAGGTCCAGCCGCTCCAGCAGCGAGGACTTCATGGTCTCATAGTTAAAGGGATCCACATTCGGGTAGTTGGGAACCTCTACAGAATGCAGAATCAGAGGTCAGCTTATGATTCTGTGGCTATAGCCATGGCAACACTCACCCTCCAGACGCGGAGAGTCCTCATTGAAGTGCTTAATCACGCTGAGCAGCTTCTCGCGAAACAAATACTTGATGCTGGACCACTTGAAGATGGTTTCGCCGGTCTTGGCCACATACTGTAGATAATCCTCCAGCTCTTTGGGTATTTCCTTTTGCTTCAAACGCGTGAAGCGCTCCAGGATCTGTAGGATCTCATCGCTGTTCTCCATGGTGACCATTTGGGAGAGACGGGTGGGGGGGTTGGCCGGCGATCGTCAAGCAATGAGCGTTCAGCGGGGGGAAACTGCAACGGCGGAACAAGCGGAGCAAGTGTGGCGAGATGAAAAAATAAAACCGGAAAGGCAGGCCGGCCGGCTGGCTGCTGGAGCTTCTGCTGAAAATTTTCTTCCTCGAGGTAGACACACAAAAAACGAGCCACAACCGAGGAGAGCCGAACACCGAGAGAACTGCAACTCTGCCCTGGCTCTGGGCTCTGGGCCTGGGTTAGGGTTCGAGTTCGCGTTCGCTGCTGTGCAGGTATGCGCAAAATCAACGGACAGGCGGACATGAAGCATCTGCATCTGGCCAGCAGGCTCTCTCTCTCTATCTCGCTCGGTGGAGGATTCTCGCAGGCAAACTTGTTATGCTGCACGCACACAAATGCACAAATGAAGCCTGCTCTCTCCCTGTCTGTGTGCGTGTGTGTTCGTGTTAGCGGTTGCAACTAGCTCCCCGCCGCTCTTGTTACCAGGCGGCCACCACCAAGCCATTCATAGTTGTAGTTGTCTGCGCCCAGACGGCCAACAAAAAAAATATATGAGACGCCGCCGTCTGGGCAAAATTTCGATGGCGGCCGGCTGACAACGGTGCCGGCGAAATTCGCACAGCTCCGCATCTGGGCCTGCTCACCCATGGATTACATTGGGCCCAGGCCTTGGCCAGGAGGATGTGTCCATGATGCCACTCACCTGCACTTTCTTTGCTGATAGCTTTCTTATCACAACCTACGCCTTTAAATATCACTAAAAGTCAGGAGACAGTTTGATCTGGATTCCGTTTTGGAATTATTTTCGCAATGTAGTTGTTGATATATCTATCAATATATCGATATATTTATATCGTGACATATCGAAATCGCGATATTTTTATTTGATATTTTTTTTAATTTTCTCCTTGGTCACTCTGAATTTCAAAGCAATCAGGGCTTGTTAACAGAATTTTCTGTTAAAATGAGAGGCTAACAGAATTGTTTCTACGGAATTCCAGAGAATGAGAGCGGCGAGCAGGGTTGCCAGATGATTATGTTGATTTCCCCCTAAAATATCTCGAAGAATTTCGATAATTTGGGTGACCCGTCAGCAAAACCATCGAAGTCTTGATATGACTTATCGATAAATGTTGCCAGATTAGCTTTTTTCCGTTAAATGTGTTTTTGTTTGTAAATATTTATAA
>JAEIIJ010007865.1:0-34110 GCA_018904815.1 Drosophila ogumai | reverse complement strand
GCATTAAAATCTCAATTTCGAAAAAAAGCGACATACGATACTTTCGCGAAAATGCGGCGACATGTAACCTTAATTGCCTTCCCTTTGGGATCCGCGTTCTTATCTGAGTTGCTTTAACCTTTTAAATATATTTAAAATGAAACTATAGTTACAGTAGCTGAAAGGTAAAATTGCATTTGCAAGAATTTAAGTTTAATTTACGACTTATGTAATTTCTTTTTGCATAATGACATTTTTCCGGCCAGCTCTTTCTGTTTGGTATTGTAATGGAATTTGCATTCTGGCATCTGTCGCGGGCCCACGGGGCGAATGCGTAATTTCTGTTTTAACAACCCCCCGGCTTCCAGGCAGTTTTTGTTGAACAACTTTTATGCGCGGAAGCCCAAAATGCAGTCAATGCTGAAGGCAGTGCTTAAAAACGCCTGTTCATTATGAAAAGAATGTTTGCTGAAGAGGAAAAGGAACTTAAAGCTATAGGGAAAGGCCCAGAGTAACTAAAAGGTATATTTTATTCAATTTTATTAAACTTTATGGGTTCACTTCACTCTTTCTGCTCGATATATAAATATGAACTATTAATATAACACACGGAACTCTTTAATACTTGCAGGCATCACGCTCTTGGGTCCGGTCGAGTGCACAGTTGGCTCTGGTCGGGCTGAAAGCCCCCGACTTGGGACACATCGGGCAGCCCCAGTAACACCCACAATCACAACCACAGCCTCAGCCACAGCACCGGCTAAGGCTACGGCCACGGCTACGGGCAAATTGCATCTCAACCAAATGTATGCCGGGCGAGCAACCCAATTTGCAAAAACCATCAGCAGCATGGCGTGCAGCTTGCAGAAGCAGCCTCAGGCACCCCAACCGGCAGCCATGCCAACAACATGTGCTAGGATAGAGGCGGAGGTAACTGGTGGGCGGCCAGGCGGAGGTGGCTCAAGCGGGGCTGGCACTGTTCCCTCCACGCCGAAGACCACCAAGGCTGCCCAGCCAAGGGGCTCGCTGCCAACGGATGTTAACCAGCCCCCATTAGAATTCCAATGGCCGCCGCCCGTTCCCGTTTCGATACACACGAGCAACTTGCGGCTGAACATGATGAACCAGGATCCCAAGGACCTGCATACAGCCAGGGCCATAATCGAGGAGCTGCGCTCCAAGGTGCGGTTTCAGACGGAGCACATCATGAAGTGGCGCAAGGCGTACGCCATGCAGGTGGGAAATCCAAGAGGAAATATTAATTAATTAACTAATTATTGACTATACCCACACAATCCTTTACAGGTTCAGCAACACTATCGCTATCAGAAGGAGAAATCCGACCAGATGAACTCGCTCACCTCGCAGCTCCTGCTGCTGGAGTCGCGCCTGAAGCGAAAGCAGAAGCAGATTGCCAGCCTGCTCAACCACAGGGAGCTGACCATACAGCGTCAGCAAAAGATCATCGACACGTTGTCCTCGCGCCTTGTGGACCACGGCCTGGAGACGATAGAAGCTAGCTACGCCAATGAGCTGGACTCGCTGAACGACTCTGATTCGGCAGTGGTGATGGAGGACATCGACTCGGACAGCCCGCTGACCCTGGGAACGAGGCGGAAGAGCAGCGGCGCCGGCGGACTGGGCGGCGTGTTGGGCAGCGATGGCATCACCATAGTGCGCTCCATATCCGATGCGATCGAGACGAATCTCAACAAATACGGCGCGGCCAGGCGTAACAACTGCTTCCTGCGACGTCCCGACATCCTAGAAACGGTTTACTCGGTGGAGGAGGATCCTGAGCCCACCTCCGACGTGGCCGAGAAGCGGGACAAATTCAAGAACCGCTCCGACAAGGCCCTGAGTTCCAGTTCCACCGAGGGCCAGATAGACTCTGCGAGCCCCTCGGGCTCCGCCTCCGACAAAGCCAAAGAGTTGCCCGTCGATGGCGGCACCGGTATACAGCGGCGTCAGCTGGGTGCCCTCAAGCGGTCTCCCAGCCACGATGCCCCCTGCACAACACTGAGCGTCAAGGTTCCCCAGCTCCAGCCGCCGTCGCCTCCTCCGCCGAATACGGATCCGGTCACTGGAAAAAGTCAGGTAGGTTATCTTACCTGAGATGCAGCCACATCCTCCAGTGGAAATACTGATTATGCTACTGTCAACGTTGCTTTTCAGGTAACCAACTACAACCGCGTGATGCTGAACCATCGGTCAGTGACCAAGCCCAAGGACGTCAAGTACAAGCGCATCAACAAGGCCAAGTCCAAAAGTCTGGAGGAGTTGCGGGGGCGTCTTAAGAACCTGGTGGAGCGTCCGCCGGGCCTCGATGGAGGATACTCCAGCGGCATGATGCCGCAGACGGCGCAGTCCTATGCGTGACATTGGCAGCAGCCAGACGAGGTCTCTACCAGGCCAGCGGGGGCAAAGGCGCAAGCGCAGGCCGAGGCGGTGACGGTGAAGGCAGAGAATGTAGAGCCTATGTCGGGGACAGTCAAGCTGTCATCAGCGAGACGAGACAGTGACCTGAACCCTCAGCCGGCTCAGGGACAGGAGACTGGCAGACACGGCTTCCCGAAGCGGTCACTGACCCTGCCCCGCATCCTGGTGCCACGCCAGTCGATGTCGGGATTGCCCAGCTCCAGCGGCGGAGACCGAGGCGGAGGCGGAGGGGGAGGCCGTGGTGGCTTCTAGCAATTAAAGAAATTTTTCATACGCAATTGTGATAAAAAGTAAAACCATTTCCTTACCGTCTCTGCTCGTTTCTGTCCACTTTCAGTTGCTTTCACACGATTCTCTTTTGTAACATTTGTTTCCTTGATAGTTATCCTGAGCTTAGTTTGGAAAACTTTGCATTTAATTAAGTTTAGTTTTAGTTTTACCAACGGAACTGCATTTTTACTTACCATTAAATATATAATTTTACAACAAAATAAATCTATTTTCAAGCCTATTTCTGTCTATGATTTTGCAAAACAGTGCAAGAAGCGTATGAAAAATTTCGCCAAAATGTGGTTACACCCGTAAGTCTATACAACCGGAAAGAGTCTGTGAAAATTCTGCATATTCGAGGACAATATTTCCCAAGCCACGAAAGTTCGATGGTGAGTAGTAGCTCCAGAGAGTCCCAGAGAAAAGGGTGAAAATAGGCTAAAAAGTAATCATGGTAAATGATAAACTAAAGATAGGCTATACATGTAAGAAAAATCTATTGGTGTCGATATTTGATATTACTTTCCCTAACATTTAAGAGCTTCTCGACCTTACCCATCTGCATAGATATGAAACACCATTTAAAATATATACAAAATATACCAAAAACTGTTTTCGTTCTTATCCGACCTAGTATTAAGCTCTACTCCATGGACTGTCTTCTAGATAACAGAATTTACATCTCAATACAAATACGAATATATATTTTCTTACTAACTATTACTATCTATATTTAAAAATACGTAACAGTTAAGAAGTACTTGTAAAGAAAGAAATTATTTTAGTTGGACATTTTATGGAAATTGTTTTGTAACTTGTTATCGACTCTTGGGGCCCCAACGACCCCAAGGTCATAAGTGTCAAATGTACCTTGCGAACACTCGTCATAGAAAGAAAACTCAGAATCAGAATAACTATAATTATAATTATAATGAGTTTAGGTCTACTTGAATTAGGTGTGAACTCTGACAATGGCTGCTATCAGGTCTCAATTATGTAAAATTCCAACAAGATACAAATATCTAAAAACCTAAAAAGTACAATGCTTAGCTTCAAAAATTAATTAAAAGCTGTATGCTACGAAATATATAAAATATTTATGTATATCAATATGCAACTCGGTGTTTCAGTGAATGTCCTATTGCAACAAAACGTACCTAAACAGAAGTGTTAAGTCAATATTGTTGAAATGCATTTGCAACATCATAAGCTTAACTCGTAAAAAACAACTAAATGTCAATGTAAATTACTGATTTGGGCTTAGGTAATTGGTACGAAAGCACAGCCAAACAATACAACATTTCTGATTTGGGGTTAGGGGGGGAGTTCTTGAATAAAGATACCCCGAGCAGACCCAGATTTCAGCTTAAGTCATAATTCAAGGAAATCACTTCTAGTTATGGCAATTGTTAATTTAAATTTCGACTGAAAAACTTCTAATAGAAGTTCCCCTACTGACCCTTTATCAGAGACTTTTATCGTTTGGCTGTTAAATACTTATCAGAGTCAATTTTGAACTTTAATTTTATTACTTTAAGATGGTTGTAGCAAGTCAATATTTGCCAACAATCATGTAAAGCGTGTAATTCTGAATATAAATGCATTAAGATATTTGATAAGGTAAACAATATAAATGTAATTTAATAAGGTCTCAATTTGGACTACATAATTATTAATTTATAAGAAACCTTATCCAATATCCGCCAAATTTCAGCTACCGTATCGGAATACAAATTGAAATTTTACAATAGGGTAATCTCAAACTCAAGAATAATCACTACCAACAACAATCTCCCAGCCTTCATTTAAAAAAGGATCATTCTTGTGAATTTTCCCTCCCGAGTTTTAAATTATGGCATTATCTGCTCACAAATTTTATATCTGCAAAAATCATTGCAAGCGCTTAAAGAAAATTATTAAAAATACACTGAACGATAAGTGAAGGTGTAAGATAATTATATCAAGTCAAATGCTGATGCAATGCCAAGCTCCTTTTATCCTGTTTAATGTATTTATATATTTAGCTAACTTTACGTACCATTAAAACATAAATCAAGTTAAATTAAAACTTCTTCGATGAAGTACAAAAATTTATAATTTCTTGTACATAAAGTATATTTATTTGGCAGATATATTTTCTTTTTTAATATTTCACCGAAAATTTAATCAATATTAATAAATATTAGAAATGCTTTCCAATGAATCAACTAAAAAAACGAAACATATCCAGCATAAATATGAACAAAAATATTAAGGCTGGCTTACTTAATAGTTTATAATTATATATTTTTTTTTTCTAAGGTATCATATAGTTTCTCCATAATTTTATTTAAGGATAAAAAAATGTAAAGCTTAAAACATACGCTTTGAACACCTGGCTTAGATAAACTGTTTTGAATTTCAATGTTACCTGAAATAAAATATGACAAGCGAATTGTAAGCGGGCTTCAATGCTCATTCCCTTCGCCAAATACAGCATTAAATTTATTTATTTCCAATTTCTATCTAAATAAATATACCTTCTGAAGTCGGAAACTCTTTCTTCGCCCTGTCACATACAAATATTTAAAGTATACAAAAATGCGAAAACAAACTTGAGAGTAATTGTAAGATTTATTTAATAAATAGTTAAGTCCCCCAATTCTACTATAAGCCAATAATAATTGCTGAACATGAGTATACAAAGTCGCACTCATGACAAAGATTCCGCAAAACCAATTACGGAAATACAGTAGCAGGCAAATAACTTAAGTGTAGGTCAAGGTGTGCAATTTTCGAATGTAATTGCTAAGCACACACGAGCGTCCCAAGACGATTGTGTGTGAAAATTTATTAGTAACTTTACTTTCTAGTTAGCTTAATTAAGTAATCGAAAACGAACGAACATTTACAGCCAATAATTTGCTCACTCTACACTATTTGAATATACAACTCTTGAGATATTTTCTACTCGCGCTTAATAAAACAAAATAAACCCAAAACCACGTCGATCGGGAAGGGGTCTTTGCTTGGGATCAGTCTCCGTCGAGCAGCGGTCACGGAAGCATGGCTAGAGCAGAGCGCAGTCCGGGGCTTCTTATCAGCATCGCCTGCTGGGGCCCGTGGCTTATCTGCCTGGTGAGTGAGTTCAAGTTGATTAGATAATTTCCATATTGATTTTCCGATGGCCAGACCCTGGCCGATCCAGCCCAGGTCCGCGACCGATCCGCTTCCCTCGCCAGCCCCACTGTCCAGGCAGTCGAGAGGCTGTTCAACCAGGTGCTCTATGCCACCATCGAGGATGCCCGCCAGCGATTGCCGCATCTGAACGCCAGCGATGCCATCGACAGGCAGTATTTCGAGGACCTGGACACCATTGCGGCAAACGAGGACTATTACAGCACCGCTTACTACATCTTCGCCTGGATCAACAGCCAGCTGATGACCCACCAAAGTCCCGATAAACTGCTCCTCGAGGTACTGCCTGGCGAAAAGATAGCCATACGGAACTTCTTCGGCAAGGTCAGGCCACATCTGGCCAAGTATCTGCGCCTCAGCCGGCAAGACAGGCTGGAATTTATGTCCAATATCACTCGCTGGGCCAGTGAAAGCGAGGACAGCCTGGTCACGTACTACCTAGAGTTCCCTCGAACCCTGCAGCAGCAACTGCCCGAGCTCCAGCTGATGGACTACACCAAGCTGGCCAAGGCCCTGCTGGAGGGGGTGGCAACGGGTATATGGAGCGTTCTTTAAAAAAAAAAAAGGAAGACGCTTAGAACTATTCTGTACAAAATAAATAAAGGACATTAGATTTTGAATATTGATTTAATTTGTTTCATGATTGGATTCTCCTACCTACTGTTCCACCAATCTGTAGGTTTTTGCTTTGAGCATGTGGAAAGTCTCGTCGTACTCCCTCAATACCTCCTTGACCTTTCGCAGTGTGGCATCCATTGTCTCCTGGTCACTGATCCGTCTCACATACTTTATCTCCAGGGCCTCGAGTCGAGCTTTTAGCTCTGTGTAGCCGCGTAGAAGGAGTCTCAGCTGCCGCAGGACATGCCGCTGCTGACAGTCACTTCCCGGCTGGCGGCACTGCTCCACGAACTGAGCCATGTCCAGGCCCAGCTGCTCTAGATCTCGAGCCCAGCTTCTAATGTCTTCATCGAACTGAAGGGCGGCAGATGCGGTTGAACTGTCATCCTGGAGGCTTTCGCTTTGCGGCGACACATGTGTCAACTGGAGCTGTGGACACTATTTGATAGAATAATCGCAAGGCGAACAGATACCACCTACCGACAATAGCAAGACCGAGATGTATATAGCTGGGGGCGGCATCTGACTAAAACGTTCTTATCACGCTCGTCGCAGGCTGGAGACTGATTATAGTGCTCGAAGAGTAAGATCCCGCGATCGCAGATTGTTTATTATTAATGAGTGCTTGTTTTCGTTAACCGATCACGTAATAAATGGGGGACTATATAAGATTTGGTGGCAACGCATTTCGGGCTAGAATTTAGACACAATGGCCAACAGAGTGCTGTGGTCGTTCCTCTTTGCCCTTACTGTTTTCCAGTCCTCGGTAAGCTCCTTCCGTTTTAGACTATTAAATCGCGACTGAAGTTTTGTCATTCCGCAGTGGTCGGCTCCCACCTTTAAAAGGCTGCAGGTGGAATTCGACGTGGCCAACGAGATGTTCCAGCTAATGACGGCCACATTGGAGGACTTTAGAGACTTTTTTCAAAGTGTCGTTGACGAGGCCGAGCTTATTTTACCTCCAGACTCCAAAAGCACCATCCTTGAGATGTGTCAGGAGGTCATAAACGTTTTGAATACCATGGACATTGAGGACTCTTTGGAAATGGAGAGAATGGAGGAAACTATGGAGGATATCATATACCTCTTTGAATCTTTGGACAGCTCAGAGCTCAGCTCGGAGGCGGATGAGATTGTCGTGTCTATATTTGAGCAGCACGGAGGTGAGGACGTCGAGAGGAGACTGGAGGAAAAATTGGCAGACGCTTTACAGAGGATCGAGCAAAGATTGGCGGATTATATAAGCACTTGGACCGACAGTAGGCAGGCAAGAAATTCAGAGTTCCTAAAGTGGTTTATGGACTTCAAAAACGAAAAGGATCCCTTTGAAAAGTTAGATTTACTATATCAAAGTGATTTCCTTTGACTTTCAAAACGAAGTGTGAAGCTATAAATATATTACAATACTTTTACTAACCTGTAATTTATACATTATTTGTTTGCAAATTTACTGCTTCCGGACACATTGAGAGATACTTGTTTGCAACTAGTTTATCTGGAAATCATAGAGGGGCGGTAGCTGGTTATCACAATGACATTGAATCTAATGAACTGAGATTTACTGGCACTATTTTATTTGATTTGACACTATCTGCTGACTGTTTCTAAAATCAATTTGTACTTGAGTTAAAACTTAAAAGTTTCTACTCGAAAATCCTCCGAAGGGATCTCGGGAGTCGTAGACTTTATGTTCAATCCGTGGGGGTCCCCTGCCATTGGATGAGTAGCTGTAAGACTCGGAGCGTTCGAAACCGTTAGATGAACTAAAGGAACCGCTGGGCCCTCTGCTAGACAATTGCCTTCCGAAGTTATTGGACGATAGCGGAACTTGGATCTGGAATGAAATAAATTAGCTTGTGTAGGCAGTGAAAAGTATAAGTTCTTACCGGCCTAGGTACCCATGAGGTGTTCTGAATGTCCTCATCGGAATTAAAAACTGGCCTCCTCCTGAAACCGGGTACATTGGGAAAAGATGGAATGTTAACTTCCGGTTGTCCGAATCTGGGAACTGCCCGTTGGAAGCTCCTATCGAAGCTGGGCGACTAAAAGAAAAAGTTTATTATTAAGGAAGATGATTATTTGTTAATTTTACCGACAGGAATGGGAATTCCGGATGTTCTCCGAGAGCCTTGGCGGTACAAAGGTTGACTTTCCAAATCATCTTCCTCTTCTTCGTCGTTTTCTGCAGCTACAACTTCGACTCCTCCAGTTGAACGCTGTAAAAATAAATTAGTAAATTTATTTCCCTTGCCATTATTAATGTCACCTCTAGGAATTGAACGGGAGTATCTGATTCTTCCGATGCTGAGTATAAAGGTCCACCAGTTGAATTCCCTCTATTAGATCTCGTTGGCTCGTAGCCTGCATTCTGACCCACAGGCTTGAACAGTTCTGTGGGTATATCGGCAGTGTCGCGCACAATTCTTGCCTAAAAAAATTACAAATTTAATTTGAAAACAACAAATTTTCCGATGAAATTTAACAAATGCGTCTTACCCCCTGAGCGATGCACAGGAAGCCTATGAGCAGGGTCGCTTGGCTGGCACGGAGCGGCAGCATCTCGTAGTCTCAACCTCCGGACAGTCGTCACAAGTATGACTTGACTTGGTGGAATGCGCTGCAATTATATGCGTCGCACTCAACCCGTCTGACTGGAATCGTTAGGTGAGAGCCGGGGTCCGCTGTTATCAGGCCGGGAAAACTCACGATTAAATAAATTGAAAATCAATAAGATTATATAATCGATAATGGGACACACAATCATATTTCTTCTGAATATTTTAATGAATTAAATTAAGCTAAAAAATTACCAAGTTCACCCACACAGTATATTAAAACAAACTTTACTAATTAAACGTATTTAAATATTATTTATTTAAATTATTGATTTAACAACTGCAGCTTATTTTCTAAATGTTTTAGTACCGTCCATAGCCGTAGGATGAACCATAGCCGCCACCCGATCTCGGATAGCTGGGCACCGTGATTACTGGCCGTCGGGGAACCAAGAAGACTGGTGGATAGCCCGGCGGCCTCAGCGGCACATCGTCCGGCGTCTTCTCCTCCTCTTCCCCAGAGTGATCCGTGGCCTTATCCTCGGCAGAGTCTTCTTTATGATTATGCTCTTCGGGGTATCCGAAGTGCGGAACTCGAGGGAAACCCTGGTAGAGGGGTGGCTGGTAGGAAGAGTACGGAGATCTGAAGTTCGGATATGATGGAATTCCACTCAACTCGGGCGACTTCTTCCCAGCTCCGTGAGAAGGGGAGGAAGACTCAGATGCAGGCTCAGGCTTTGTTTCCGTTGGCTTAGCCGTGGCCTTACCCTCGGTAGAGTCTTCTTTGTGACTATGCTCTTCGGGGTATCCGAAGTGCGGAATTCGAGGCAATCCCTGGTAGAGGGGTGGCTGGTAGGAAGAGTACGGAGATCTGAATGGATACGATGGAATTCCACTCAATTCGGGCGACTTCTGCCCAGCTCCGTGAGGGGGAGGGGAAGACTCAGAGGTGGGCGCAGGCTTTGGTCCCGGGAAGATTAATCCAGGCTGACCATAGGGATGGGCGTGCTGCTGGGGATACGGGTATGGGTAGGGGTACGGGTGGGGGTATGGATGAGGGTGTGGGTGCGAGTGTGGGTGGGAATAGGGGTGCGGCTCGTGCTTGTGGGGCTTTGGCGTTGTCGTAGTTGTAGTGGTAGATGTGGTGGTCGTGGTGGTTGTGGTCTCCGGCTTCGGCGTAGTTGTGGACTCTGGAAGCGCTGTTCCGCTAAAGAGCTGACCCAGGCCATCATCCAGCTGACCCACTCCATCGGGAGCAGCGGTGGCATTATTTGCCGTCTCCAATGCAGGTTCTGTGGTGGTTTCGGGCTCAGGAGTGGTGGTGGTCGTCACGTGCTCATGGTGATAATGAGGCTGGGGCTTGTAATGGGGAGGATAGTGCGGCTCCGGGTGGTGCATGTCATCACCCGTCTCCTCGTCGCTGTAAACCGAGGCGTCGTCAATGAGCTTCTTAGCCTCTTCGACTGACAACTGGGCGAAGGCCAGCGCCAGCAGCTGAAATTAATTCAAAGCAAAGGCAAAATGAGTGATCTGTTATGGCCTGGTCAAGATCTCACACCCACCTGGCTAATTAATAAAAGCTTGATGAGCATCTCAATCTGTTGCTGCAACTACAAGTGCTTGGCGAGAACTGTTTGATGTCGGCACGCCGGATCGGACTTATATAGTCCAGAATCGCCCACAAATATGGAAATCAGAAAGCCCACAATTACACTCGCCCCGGAGCAATCAGCTCAATCGCTGTCTCTCCCTCTCTCTGATCGCAGAACGAGATGGATTCAAAAAACCCGATCGCCATCAGGTGTTGGATGCGTCTGCCCGGAATTTCCCACCCTGCGTTCGTAATTATGAGATCGTTAGATCTGTCAGGGAATTCGCTCTGCTCGTAAAATCAGGCAATGACTCCGCCAATCAGTCTCCATGGCTGCGGTTGCTCTAATCGATTTGACGGGCGCAGCGACTATAAAAGGTGGCTTTGCCCAGTCGCCGCTTCTGGCTTCTGGGAGTGACGTCAACATGGCTATACTAAACTTGCAGCTGGTAAGGGCAGGTGGGGAATTTCTTCTCTAGTTTTGTATCTTTGTGTTTGAACTGCTTGCAGATTGCGGTAATTATTTTCTTGGTGGCGGCTCTAGAAGCCCAGGAAAGTCCTGCAACTGAGTCAGCCGCAACCACCGAAGCCGCAACCACCGAAGCCACAACCACCGAAGCCACAGGATCACCTGAAACAACAACTGGCTCACCAGAAACAACAACTGGTTCTCCTGAACCAACAACTGGCTTACCTGAAACAACAACTGGCTTACCTGAAACAACAACTGTCTGCTCCTCCTGCCCTAAGAACAGTACTGCTCCAACCACCGACCCGCTTGCAAAAGAGATTAACTCTCTAGAGAACGGTGGATACCCTTTCGTTAAGCCAGGAAATCACAGCTCGGGCATTCGCCAGGTGAAAGCGCATGATGGCTTCCACAGCCTCAGGTCGGAGAAGCAATGGGCCCACTGGAACGACGCCTTCACCACCACGCCCAAACTCTAAAGCTATACCTACCAAAACATGTATCATATTTTAAAGAGGGTAAAAATTAAATAAGAATCTGGTATGAATCAGTGAACACCCTTCCCGTGCTTCATGGTCCAGCCACAACCAATTTAATTAGATGACAAATTAGTGTTCTCAAATGTGGTGGAACGGCAAACGATTGTTGTTAAAGCCACGATGCGGGTGGAATTCTGCTGCTGGTAACAAATAATTAATTTGAAATTAAATGCAAAATTATTAGTACTTGAAACTTTTCCCCAGAACCTGTTTCTATGGCTACAGGCCGTCATCGCAATCGGAAAACTGCGTCACGCGATCGGTCACGATGGCTTTCACAACATTGAGAGGGAAAAGCGCTGGAGGAACTGGCCAGCACGTGTGCGATCCCATCACCGGCGTTACCATGAATAATGTTTAATGTTTAAACAATAAACAATAAATTATGCATTAAAATGTTATTATTACTATAATAACAAGGTCGAAATGGCACTCGATCACAGAGTTATACCTGCAGAATAATGAGAAAAGAAAACCTTGTTAATCTATAGATGTCAATCATTCAAGGCTTCTTCCAAGTTCAAAGTTGTATACCTCGGAAGTTTCTGAATGCAAATTGAATTTTAACCTTTTCTGCACTCTGCAATCTCCTAGCAAGCATAAAGGATATACATATTTCATAAATGAAATAAGAAAAAAATGCACCAGACAACTGGATAAGATGAAAGTTACATTCTGTAGCAACACAATATTATGAATAATATGACCTCCGATGGATGTGTTTATTCGACGAACATTTACTTGTATTTAAAATTAAAATGATGCCCGTGAGATACGGCTACAGTTATAGTTATAGTTATTGTTATAGTTATAGTTATAGTTATAGTTACAGTTAGAGTTACAATTGAATCGCAAGAATGTCGGTATTAGCTAGTATTCGCGTGACTGTGCGCCTTGAATGTGCATTAGTTAGTATGTACGTAATATGTATTAGTATCACTCTGGTGCAAAGCATTAACCCGGCCGTCAATCGTTGTCAGATTTCGTCGTCTTGTCCAGACACTCGGCGTCGCGACCCTAGCCAATGGTGGTGGATAGGTGCTTGGTGGAGCCGACGGAACCAGGCGCCGGACCGTCGTTGGCCACACAAGTGGGAATGGCACTGGACCACTTTCCGTTCTTGAGGCACTTGAGCACCTTGGAGCCGCGCAGATCGAGGCCGGCGTCGCAGGTGAAGGTGATGCTTTCGCCGATCGCATAGTAGAACTTGACGGAGGACATCCGGCCGCTGATGACGGTGCCCGGGTAGGAGCAGGCCTGAACGCACTTGGGGAGGCCCCCAGACCAGCGCCCGTTATCCTGGCAGGCAATAATTGGCTGGCCCTGCATCATGTACTCCGGGTTGCAATTGAACTGGACCACATCGCCGGCACGGTAAGGTGCCGAGCCCTGGGCGTAACCGTTTTGCGGCGCCCCCGGGTTGTCGCACTGCACCTCCACGCAGGTGGGCAGCGGCGCTGACCATTCGCCCGTAGGATTGCATATGGCCTCCGAGGGGCCTCGCAGCCCATACCCGGAGGCGCACGAGAAGGCCGCCCGACCGCCCACCTCGCGCGACAGCACGGAGACGCGCGGCGAGCTCGCGTTGTTCCCCAGCGGGATGTCGCCGCACTCGACGCTCTCGCAAACCGGCAACGGTGCGCTCCAATTGCCACTCGGCAGGCAGAACAGCTCCGAGGCGCCAATCAACGAGTTGCCGTTGGCGCAGGACAACAGCGCTCGTGTGCTCAGCTTGGTGTCGTTCGTGTTTACGATCAGGCCTCGCCGCATCGGGATCTCCGGGCAGTTGATCTCCTTAACCACCACCTCCACGGCGTGCTCATGCCTTGCCGGCGTCATGCAGGAGTAAAAGCCGGTGTCGTCGCTGGCCGCATCAATGATGCTCAAGCGGTACTCCAGCGTTGAGTCCCGGCCCTCGTCCGCCTCCGTCACCCAGCCCTCTGTGTAGTTCCTGCAAGACACACGGATTTTTATTAGAAAGACTTGAGACATCGAGAAGTAGAGTCCTTTTCCTAAGACCCCCATATTTCTGTGACCTATTAAGGAATATTTTTGTAAGTAAGAGAGCCTTTGCCTAGTTTGCTGAAATGTAATTGGGAATTTTATAAAAAGGATCCAATCTGAACCTCTTTGTTCACAACCCAAACAACCGATACCCACTTGTGCGTGTGACTGACGTTCCATTTGGGATTGCCGAAGCGTCGCATCCACAGGCACTCCATGTGCAGCGTTGTGCCCGGATATACGATCAGCTTGCCATCGTTACTCTGGGCAATGGGTCCGTTCTGGTGGCGGAAAAGAATGGTGGGCGCCTTCTCCACTGCATTGGAAAGAGGGATTAAGGATTAGCAAGAACATATAATAAAAATAATAAAAATATACCCACTTGCATAATCGTTCTCCTGGTTTAAGCCCGAGCACACGGGCTTAGTGTTGGTCCACTCTGAATGGATGCAGGTCCTTTCGTGGCTGCCCATCATCGAGAACTTGCCAATATCAACGCACCTGAGGGAGTAGTCAGAATAAAGGGTTCTCTGGAAAGAGTAGATGGATTGCACAAAACCCACCTGGATATGATTGTGGCTCCTGGGGGAAAGTCCACAACATCCTCGCGGATCTCTAGATCGTTGTAAAAGCTGACCACATTGGCTTCGTTGTTCCTAAACACACATGTTCCATTTTCTGGATAAAGTTAATCAAAGGAATAATATTAATTGTAATTTGGGCGTCAAAGTAAAGCATAACTAACCGCAATTGTATGAACGTCCAATCCACAGTCCGTTGTCGCAGATGATGCGCCATGTCTGCCGGTCTCCAGCCGCATTTGGAATACAGTTAAAGAAGATCTCCGTTCCGCTCTCATAGGCTCCATCCAACTCCGGATGTTCAGGGTTCCTTTAGGTATTCAAATAACTTAAACAAATCCATGGCACGCCAAACCATCACTCACTTGTAGACCAGGGCACCGTCCGTAAGACTCGGGGGTCCACACATTTTCATGTCGTCGTGCTCATCCGTACTGTTGTCGTGATGATCGTGATCGTTGTCCAATTCGTTGTGCTCGACCTTGGAATTGGGGGGATGCGGTGCAGGGGTGGTATGCTCCAGTTCCTCACGCGATTTTCGCAATCCTGACTCACAAGGGATACTGGGCGGGGTGAGGACGCCCTTGTGGCAAGACATTTCAATGGGATTGGCATTCGTGGAGGTTTCACAGCGAACGTTTACAGTGCTTCCATGACCAATTGTTAGTCCCGCTCGATAGCCTCCCTATCACATTATTTATTATTATATATATTATATTATTATTAGATATATCTTAATCTTACATCATAGATGACACCGGGAATGTTGGGCAGCGTGCAGGGTACTGAAGTGCACTCCGAAAAGGCATTCACCGACCAGGAGCCATGAGCACATCGCAGCTGAGCCGAGCCCTAAGATATATAGAAAATATTTATAATACATTACAGAGATTTGTTTGCCAAACCTCACCTGTATGTTGAAGCCATCCTCGCACTCCAGAGTGATGAACTCGTTGGACTGGATCTCCTCGTAAGTGGAGACCGGCGGCAGCGAAGGCTTGTCGCTGAGCTGCTTCGTGTGCGACTCTACCTTGTAGTACTGGCCATGCTCTACGGCGGGCACCAAGCACGGAGCCGACAGACACTTTGGCGTCTCCGGCTTCCAGATTCCCCGTATGCAGCGTGCCGTGGCATTCTCACCCTTAATATTGAGCTTGAAGCCGGCGTTGCACTCCAGTTGCAGCATGATGCCCACGGAATTTCGACCAGGAGCCTTGCCCGGACGTACGACAGTCACGTTGCCGAAGGAGTCCCAGTCCAGATCCTCGCAGGGACCCCGCAACCGCTTGCCATTTCCGCCCTTTCCGGCCTCCCCACCGTCACTGCTGTCCACTTCCCCATCCGGAAGAGTGGCCACCGATGGCGGAGGTGCCTGTCCAATGCTGGAGCTGCGCTTGCGCCGCCGACGGACAATTTGAGACTTCAAGTGTTCTATGTAGGATTTAGTGGCGTTCACATTGAAGCTGCGTGATGTTTCCGGCGGCGAACCGTTGCCCAGGGGCGCTTCATTGGAGCTACGGTCCACATGACCCAAGTGATTCCGGGAAACCTGGTTGATGTTGGGCAGGGGCACGACTCCACCTCCCACAGCACCGATGCCAGTGCGGTAATTGTTACCGACCTCGGAGTCCCTGAAGTTGGACTTGCCCCGCATCATTACCTGCCCTGCATCGTGAGCGTTGAGATTGTGACCCCTGGCATCCTGGAAGTGCAGCTTCTCATAGATCCTGTCATGACCGAGCATTTTGCGCACATATCGCTGATAGCGCTCCTTGATCTTCTGGTAGTACTTGGAGTAAGCCAGGTCCAGATCCGAGGGATGAGCATGCGGAACTGGATAGGGACTGGCACTGCGCTTGACGCGATGAACCACCTCCTGAGCGGGAGCGTTTACTATTGAAATACATTAAACAGAATAAATATATAAAAAATATATTGTTGTAGTCCATAGCTTACCCGCTTGAAGATACTTTTGGTTCTCGACGAGTTCCCTTTGAAGCTGCCGCTGACGACGCAGCAGATACATGGATCTCAGCTGACGGATCTGCAGGGACCGACGTCTGCGGCGATTCCAACGAAGACGAGGATGCTGTCCCAATAGGCACTGGGGGAGATCCAGGGGACGCCACTTACCGCCCACACATGTGGCACCTGGCGGACCGACCTGAAGGATGAATAAAATATGAAGAAAATATTCAAAAGTAGTGCTTTTGGGGAGTACCTCCAGGACGTAGCCCTTATCGCAGTCGTACATGATTTGCTTGTTGTTGACAATCTTCTTTACATAAGGCCGGTAGTCGTAGAGTCCCATATTGCCCACGAGCAGGACCTTGCCGTTGGGTATATAGCCCGGAAAGGAGCAGAAGACCTCGTCACACTTGGGCGTCTCCCCAGTCCAGTTTCCAAAGGAGCAGGTGAGCACATAGTCGTGGGGATCGGTAACGTCCTTGCCCTCGGGACTGACCAACTTGAAGCCATCCTTGCACTTAAAGCGCGCCTTCATGCCGTGCTCCGTCTTGGGTGCCATCACCATGCCATGCTTTGGAGGACGAGGCATGCTCTTGCACCTGGCCGGGATGCAGCGAGGAATGATGCTCCAGGTTCCATTGTTGCAGGTGGGCGGACTGAGCAGTGAGACCGGAAACTCGTAGTTCTCATCGCACTTGACCTCCAGTGCGGTGCCGTGCTTAACCTTCTCCACCCCGCCCAGGCTCTGGGTCTGCGTTGGCGACTGCGTCGTGGTCGTTGGCGGATGAATGATCGTCGTTCCGTTCTCATCGGTAGTTATCTCGATGGGATATACATTGCCCTGCGAAATGGTGGGGACTACGCATGGAGCCAGGCACTCGGGCAGAGTGTTACGCCATCGCCCGTCAATCTGGCAGACACTCGAGCCCAGGCCATTGATCATCATCTCCGGCTGGCAACGGAAAATGATGCTGGCCCCCAGTCCAGTGCCCGCCTCGATGTTCTCGATCCAGCCATTGTACAGCACTCCGGGATGTCCGCAGTTGATCTCTGCCAAAAAAAAAATATATTTATTTAGAACATTTTAAGCAACTCAAAGAAGAATTTCCTAGGATCCACTTACCCTTGCAGGTGGGCAGCGTGCCGCTCCACTTGCGATCAGCTCCGCAGCGGCTGGAGCTCTCGCCGACGAGCGTGTAGCCGTAGCGACACTCGTAGCTCACCACCGAGTTGTAGGCCAGCGTGGTGTAGGTGGCCTTGCCGTTCTTGGGATTCTCCGGCGTGGGACACACCACCGAGGTGACCACTGGGGGACGGAGAAAGGAAGGGGTAGGCCATATTAACAATGGGTTTTTGGCACATGGGACATGCTTAAAGTTACCACAAATCTTTGGAAGCCGCGCTCGCAATCGAGATCCACCAAATAAAACAACTTCGGGTGTATGGGTTTCGATTTTTGATTCAATTCTTTTGTTTTATTTTGCTTTGTTTTTGCTCAAGATTTGCGGTAACTTTTATTTATTCATTCAATCAACATTAATAGGCCAACAACAACAACAATGTATTGCATAAAATTTGAACAATCTATGGGTAACACTAGATCATATCGTATCAGAGAGAGTGTGTGTGGTTAACAGGAGCGGAGGACTCCGACTGGAGCCCTTGGGCCCTGACCAAAGTACGCTTAATACACGGTTTCGGGTTTTCGGATTTCGGATTTCAGATTTCGGATTTGGATCTGTGCCCTCGCCAGCTCTAATTAGTTGGCAACTCAAATGGTCGCTGGGGTGGTGGTTACGTTTGCGCTATCCGCTTCAAAGGTCAGAGGACAAAGGTTCGGTTACAAGCTCTACACGCATCACCGCAATACTCACAGACACAGGTGGGCAGCTCCTTGGGTGTCCAGGAGCCATCCGACTGGCAGTAGCGCTCGTGCTTGCCCACCAGCTCGTAGCCCGTTCCACAGTTGTAGGTGATCTTGCATCCGTAGGTGTAGCACTCCCCGGCGTGCCATCCGTATGCTGGATCTGGCGGCTGGCCACAGGATCGAGCTGTGTGTATCAAATGGGTAAAGTTAGAGGCTATCCCTTAAGTTCCTCAGCATCCCACTCACGTTCGCACTGTATGTCGGGTCCATACCAACTGGCCTGGTTGTCGATGGCCAGGCACTTGGCCCGCGGAAAGCCATTGGTCACGTAGCCGGTGTGACAGTGGTACTGCACTGTGGAGTCCAGGTCGAAGGTCTCCTGCTCCGGCAGCGCTGAGTTCCTAGCATGCTCGATCTGTGGCGGCTTCAGGCAGTAAACTGAGAAGGATATCATTGTGTTCAGAGAATTTCTAATTTTAATTTTGGGTGAATTTATTCGACTTACTGTTCTGTTTGCAGGCTGGCTCGGCACCGGCCCAGTTGCCATCCGCCTGACAGAGTCGACTCTGCAGGCCCACCACATGATAGTCATGGGGACAGGCGTACGAGGCCCGCGCTCCAAAATGCCGTCCAGCCACGGTGACCTGACCCAAGCTGGGTTGCGCCAGCTCTGGACATTCACGATCTGCGGAAAGAGGATTTGGTACTCAAAGAAAAAATAACTGCAAATTTGAGTTCCTTGGACACTTACCCGGCTTGATGCAGGAGTTGCCGCAGACGCCATCGCACAAGCACTTTTTCTTCTTGCTCTTGCAGTCCTCGTCGGAGGAGCACTTCCTCAGGCATTTCTGGCCGAGCAGCGTGGCCTGCTCCTCGTCTCGTGGACACTCGGAAGAGGGTGAGTTGCGGGGATTCTTGTAGACGCGTCCGTCGTCATCAGACTCCAAAGAGTCGTCATCCTCCTCCCAATCGTCGTCGTCATCGTCCTGTTGCGGTATCTCCGAGGTGGTTTGCAGGCTGGTGCTTACTGTGCTAGTGGGCACGGATGTCACTGAAAGCACACACAAGTCACAGCTGTTATTCATCTGGGAGGAAAACAAACCCCTGCCCAAACCAAGAGCAGAAGTCACCCCTTGTTGGGGCTTCTGTTTTGGTTACGAATTCGCGTCTGTTTTGCTCCGAGTGCCTCGCGTGCTGGCAAAAACATTGACCTATTTCCCCCGATGCCTGGTCCAGATGTCAGATGGTTGGGTGCCAGACTCATTTGGAGTCTGCGCACTGTTCTCCAGCTTATATAATCCCACGCAGCATATACATTTTTCATCTTGGCAAATTCGAGAACTCGCAACAAAATCTGGGATTATTATGATTCTCCGATTCGGCAGATAGTTTATCTTGCAATCGCTTGGATGCCGAGTCCTCAGTCCATTTTGAAAGTATAACTTAGAGTGAAAGTATATCCCGTAGATATACCTTTGTAGACCAGAATGGTGGTCACCAGACACTGCAGCAGCAACCGATTCATTTTGATATTATTTAGTTGGGTTTTCTTTTTTGATTTTCCCCTTTTCGCAGAACTAACTCTGCTTTACAGCATCTTAGCTGTTGAATTGGGAATTCCTTGCAAAACGCAATTTATTGCAAACTTTTTTGGTACTCCAAGGCCAGAGTTCCGCGTCCCGAGACTTGTCACGTTGAGGTAAAGAAACGAAATGCAGCCAGTCCAGCTGCTTTGCCATTTTCTCTTCTGACAGATCAGGCGAGCAGCACCCACTTTGACAGCTCTCGATTGGTGGTTGGTCCTTTGAATGAAATGGGAGAGAGAAAAGGCTAAGCTATAAAAAAATCATAGGGATTTCAGCCTTCCAGAGTTCTACAAACCAGATTTTATTTTAAAAATAATTCAGTATTATTTATAAACTCCTTAATGTATTTGTTTGCATTTTATAACGCAACGAATAATAATTTGATTAGTAGAACAATTTGAGCAGAATTTTTAATCCTATGGAAACTAGGTTTTTAATCCTAAACCAACTACACACTACTAAACAATTTTAAAATAAAATTCCTAGAAATATCCATTAAATAAAAAGCATTTAAAGAGGTGTCAAAAACATTTTATTAATAACGAACTATAGTATTCTATCAGGATCAACAAAACCATTAAGGATCTAGAAATAAATCTGTTGAAAAGAGTAAAAAAGTATATCATAAAATTTGCAACCCTTTTCCCTAAAATCAAAGCATAAATTAAATCAACTTAATAAGCATCATTTTAATATTTACAATTTTGTTTTCTGTTATTTGCGTAATTGATTCTTATTAAGCTAT
Organism: Drosophila ogumai; assembly: GCA_018904815.1. NCBI lineage: Eukaryota > Metazoa > Arthropoda > Insecta > Diptera > Drosophilidae > Drosophila > Drosophila ogumai. Next base: position 13,722 of record JAEIIJ010007865.1, on the reverse strand, counting down.
GTACAAATATTATTTTGTATAGGGATTATTTTAATATAAAAGTCTTAGAAATCACCAAGAAATTTAAGTATTTTAAGAGCTGTTAATTTCAATATTATAAAAAAATCAAGAAAGCCAACATGGATCTTAAAATATATCTCTTGAAAAGGCGTTAAAAAGGAATACCATTAAATTGTGAATCCATTTCCCATGAATAAAAGCCCAATTTCAATCAACTTAATAAGACTCCATTTGTATTTTGGCGGTTCCGCCTAACGGTACCCTGCTCGCTGATTTCAAACGGATTGCAGCCCTAGCAGGAAAGCTGCCGGTCGTGGGAAAGCTCCCATAGCTTTCACTTCACGCACTCGCTGGCGAGAGCGATTTTCCAACGGTCGACGGACGGAATCAGAAGCGGTGAAAACGCACAGCGCCGAGCACGACGACATCGCACGCACAGCTGCGGGAAAAGGAAAAAGCTGCTGGGAAAACGAGGCGCGCAGCCAATAAAAAAAAGATACAGAACCGAACCGAGCGCACACAAAATATACACTTTTCCGGACGAAATGTCTTCGCGGCGAGTGTGTAACAAACAATTTGATTAAGCAATTAATTGAGCAAAGTGCAAGTGCAGTGGGTGGAAAATGTTTTAGATTCGGTTCGCCAGCGGGAGTGCGGGGTCGGGATCGGGTTCGGGTTCGGGTTTGGGGGCGCATATATGAAAAGCGCGTAAAGAAAAGTAAGTGTGCCAGCAAAATTGTGTATTAAAATGTGAATCAAAAATATAACCAACTCGGAACGAGGCATACACACTGCGAGCAGCGTGTGTGTGAATGCGCCGTAAATGTGACATCTGCGGAGGAAAACGCTAGCGAAAATACGTACTTATGTTTCGATACCAAATTAATTGATATTGAACATTTTCGAAATTCCTGCGCTGCGACAAAATGTCGAAGAACTGCGCGATTCAAAGGCATATACTGAGTATATAGTGGGATTTATTTTTAGCGCTTTTCCTTCCCAACCCCCCCAACAAAATCAAAATTGGACGCGAAAGACGAGGAGTGTGTGTATGTGCGCGATTTGGGGGCGATTGAAAATATTTTGATATCCAATAAATAAATACTTAACTAAAGGAACACTCGTATTTAGCATCTATAGCGATTTCGATGGCTGCCAGAGAGAGAGACCATAGCCAGAGCCAGAGCCAGAGGGAGAGGGTCTCGCGCGTCAACAATTTTCAAGCGTGTACACAAAAATCCAGCCAAGCGCATTGCCCGCAATAAATCCGAGACGAGACCCAGACCCAGACCCATCGGTGCCCACCACCCACCACCCAGCGACCAGCCGCCAGGCATCCAACCACCTAACCACCCACCACCCGGGCCAGTTCAGTTCACTCGGACCACTTGATTAACGCCAATGCCAATTCAAACGCAGAAAATCTCTATAAAAGTTCCAGCAGCGAGCATGCGTTCGCTTAGGAAAGCTTTTCTCTCACTGTTTCTCTCTGTCTGTGTATTGTGGGCTCTCTCTAGGACTCGCTCCTTCCCAGGATGTCTTCCGTTTCCCCGAGCACTTTGTTTTTGTCATTGACCTGTTGTGGAAAAATTACATGGAGAATTCATCAAATATTAAACGCAATGATTACGAGACAATTATCTAGATTAAGTGCTTCAAGGAAAAATCTTTTTGAAGTGCTGCATTCGGAATTTCGAGTTTTTGTAGATAATGTCATCTTAAATATCCTTTTACAGCTGTAAGGCTTTAATTCAACAATCATGATACACGCTTTAATTAATCGCTAAATTTTGTGAAACATTTTTATTTACATATTTATATTTTTGAGTACTTCTTTAATGCCCCAAAAAATTTAACTCTTCCTATAAACGCTTTTCCTGGCCAGTTTTTTCAAAGGATATTTTTGATAACTAAACTAACTTAATGTTGACATCAGGAAAAATAAAATATTTAAGGGCCGATTTTCAGATAAAATCCTTGTTAAGAAAGGTTCGTTTTTAACATTATCAGGAGTTGGGACTTTCTGCCAAGTCCATTAAGGCTCGAGATCCGAGCTTAGATTGATCACATCTGATATCAGTCTAATAGATATCAGTGACTGTAGCAGTAAATGCAGAAAACAATCCAAAGAACAGTTTTTAAAGAAATAAGTAATCTCTAAAAAAAAATACCGGTTTAAACAAATCTCTGTCCTTCGATTACAGGACATCAATAGTCAATTGTAATTTAAAGACGAGAAAATCGAGTGAAGGAGCGCCATGGGCAACGTGTGTAGTTCCGGCCAAAAGAAAAAGAAGGACAAGGACAGTGCCTCCGAGAAGTCCGACGAGTGAGTGATTGGATACTTGTAGAAAACCATTTCCTAAACTGCAACTGATTTCGTTGTGATTGTAGCTCACCTCCATACCAGGAGGCGGACAAGAAGGACCTGATCTCCTCCGAGTCCAATGCCGGCGATGAGAAGCGCGCTCCCCTAGCGGCTGTTGAGGCGTTGCCGGATGTGACTCCTCTGCCGGAGGCCAATGGCAATCAGCTGCAGGACCAACAAAACCATCAGCCACCGACAGCCCTGGGAAAGGCCAGTGGAGCAGACAAGGGTGAGTAACTATACAGGGGTTTAAAAGATGTCCTCAAAAATCCTGGGAATTTCGTGGTTAAAAGGAATCAGCGTGATCTTTAAAACTAAATTGTTTCTATATTTTATATCCTTCTTCCAACAGATTCGAATACCACTACACCGCAGGGGGCGCAGGCGCCCAGTGATGTGGCCAATGCCAATCCCGCGGCCGGGAACTTGAGCGTGCTGCAGGGCAAGCCGCCACCCGGCCGCAAGATCGAGCGGGATAAGAAGATCGTGGTGTACATCCTGGCCGACAACAGCACCGAGTACAAGAAGCACAAGCGCGTTGTCCATAGTTTGTACAAACACTTCAAGAGCAAGTGCCAAAGCCGGGGCTTCGACTTCATCATCGCCGATGTCCATGACAGCGAGCCCGAGACAGAGCCAGGGAATGGCAACGCCAAGAAGGACTTTTCCCGCCTGCAGGAGGTGAAGCGTTGGACCCAAACGCCGCTGGAGGCGCAGGGCGGTCACGAGGAGGCGGCCAACTGTCTGAGCGAGATCACGCGCCACTCAGCCGGAGCTTACATCGTGCCCGTGCTGTTCCTGGGCGCCACACTGGGCACTCCGATGCTGCCTCTGACCATCGAGAGCCAGGACTTCACCTCCGTGCTGGGCACCGCCAGCGAGGCAGAGCGCCTGTTGCTGGAGAAGTGGTACACCATCGACAACTCGTACCAGCCAATGTGCCACCGCCTCCACGCTCAGCAGGTGGACCCGTACTCCGGCCAGGCAAACGGGGAGCTTAACGAGCTCCTAGCTGTGCTGCTGCGCCTCTTCTCCGAGGACGTTAAGGACTCCTATCTGACCACTGTGGTGGAGCAGGAGATCAACAACACCGTGCTGATGAGCCAGGAGCTGGCAAAGCGCTGCATCTGGATCCAGACTGGACAGGTGGCGCGGGCGCCGGAGAATAGCAGCCAGCTGGAGTTGGAAGTGCAGCGCCGGATCAGCCGCGTCTATTCGAAGCTCAAGAGCCAGCTGTGCGAGAAGAATCTCATCCGGCTGCTGCCCACGATGAGCATCCTGGACGAGGAACTGTCGGCGGTGATTGAGAGCCTGCTGGACAAGGCGCTGGCCGGCATTTTCGAGGAGCACCAGTTGAAGAGCAGCATTCCCTATAACACGCTGGGCGTGGATCGGGTGTTGCTCGAGGAACTGCAGCTGGTTGGCCACTACTCAAAGCTGCTCGCCCAGAACTCGGCCAACTTCGACATCATGAACGACGTGAAGCGCTACATCAGGGACAGCACCGTCCAGCCCCTGGTCGTGTCCGGTGCCAGGGGCAGCGGCAAGAGTGTCCTAGTGTCCAAGATCATGGAAAATGTGCACCGCTGGAAACCGGAGGCACAGCTTATACTTAGGTATCTATTTATTTTATATTTTATTTAAAGCAAACTAACGAACCAATGTTTGTCTTTAAGATATGCCAATCTCAGTGCCCGCTCCTCGGATCTCACCTCTTTGCTGGGCTCAATGGCCAACCAGATGTCGGTTCTGGAGACCGGTCATCAATGCCAAGTTCCACACGTAAGACAAGTCCTTTGAAAAAGCTACTCTCAGAATGTACTAATGCCTTTATTCCTGCAGACATTGGAGGCCTACGCCGGTGTTATTCGCGAGATCCTGGATCGGCAGCAGCGCTTTTTCGTCCTGATCATTGACGGCGTGGATGAGCTGCAGCGGGATGAGACGCTCGACTGGCTACCCCTGCAGCTGGGCAGTGCCAAGCTAATCCTCACCGTTAGCGAGCTGGCGGAGGAGAGCGAGGAAGGCGCGGACAGCACTGCTGGAGGAGACGGCTTTGATATGCTCGCCGCGCTGGCGCAACTGGGCATACCACAGCGCTGTTTCCTGCGCGTTCGCCAGTTTACGGAGCGCCAGTGGCACGATATCCTTAGCTCCGGCGGCGGCGACTTCTACGCGGCCAACGGGGCGCTCAAGCTGCCCGACGAGTGGAAGACGCTGCACGGCAAGACACCCTACCATGCCAAGTCGCTGTGGTGGCTCGCCTGGCTGGGACATGTGGCGCAACCGATCAGCGAGATCGGCGACATCTCCGGACGTATCTTGCAGGTTCTTGAGTCGAAATTCGCCACCGATCATGTGGAGCTGCTGCTATTGATCGTACGGCTGTCGCCGTGGGGCATCCGTGAAAGTGACTGCCTGGGCGTGTTCCAGAAGATGACGCAGGTGGAGGCGCAGGTCGCCTTTAAGATCTGGTCAAAGTTCTGCTGGCTGATGGGACCAATGCTGTTAGGTCTTAAGAATATTAGGATAGCAGACAGGAGCTTTGGACGAGCGGTCCTGGCGAGGTACGCGCAGAAGCAGTGGCTGGTACATGAAGCGCTGCGGGACTACTTCGACCGGCAGGACAGCGAGTTCAAGGGTAGCCAGGGTGTCAACACGTGAGTATTTTAATGAATTTAAGTATAAGGTCCTTCCGATTGTTAACTAAAGTCCTTCCGAACGTCATTATTTGTTAAAGAATTATTTTTTCATGGATTCCGATATGGGAAAAGATAGAACACAGACCAGTTAATGGCTCGTGCTTCTATAATATCTGCTTATTATCGAATGAATTTTATAACTTTAAAACATTTTTAAATAATTAATTTAATCCTCTATAATTTTTTTATCAGCTACAATTACCAAAAGTACTTAAAACTGCCTTATCATCACTTCTGTGCCGTGATCGAGGACAAGCCGGCGCCGCACAAGATCGACATACTCTTCAACTGCTTTTACTTTACGGATCTGCAGTGGATTGCCAACAAGGTGCATGCCACCGGTCCAGATCACCTGCTACACGACATCCTGCAGGCCGTCTGGCTGGCCAAGTCCGGCGGCGACGATTCCACATCCGATTATGTTCACATCCACTTCCTCAAGCGATTCCTCGAGCAGTATCTGCACGAGCTGAGCTACGATGGCCAGCAGTTTTACACGCTGATGAAGTACTACCTGAAGACATCCTTCAGGGAATCACCGGAGCTCAAGGACGACGAGAAGATACGCTCGTGGTGGGAGTGCACAAACGAGCTGGAGTTTGCTTTCCTCGAGATTCTCAATGCCGACCTCGATGCCGAAAACGGCAATGGAGCTCCGGCGACAGGGGATGGCGAGGGTGAAGCTCCCTCTGCGACCTCCACCGTCAAGGGCTATGACGTCCTAATGAATCTTCCACAGCCCGGCTGCTATGTCGCCTCCCTGTCCACGGAACGAGCTGAAATCTGCATTTGGGATGTGAAGAACTGCTGCCGCATTCGGGAGCTTCAAGGTATCCAGCAGCCGACAGCAATGTGTCCCGTTGGCAGCTACGAGGCAGCAGTTCTTTGTCGGCGCGAGATCCGTGTCATAAATCTTGACGAGGGCAAGTTTAAGGTGGGTTTTTTTAATGAAGATTTATATCATTTTATTACATTATTGGTGTCCCATACACAGGTTACTCTAAAGGGAGTGATGAACCAGAAGATGCCATACTTTGGACTGCACGACCAGAACCACTTGGTGTGCCTATCCCGGAACCGCATGTACGTCAACCTGATGAACCTGGAGTCGGGTGATTGCGTGACCACCTTTAAGGCAGGCGAAGATCGCTTCCTTAATTCCCTGCTGGTCTCCGGTGACGGAAGGTAATTGGAATTGAATTCAAAAATATAGGACTTTTTAAAAATTTTATTTTAAATTTTCAGAATTTTGGTCTGCGGCGATGAGACCCAGAAGCCCTTCCCCCTGCTGGTATGGCACCTGTCGCAGCGCAAGCTGCTCTACGACCTCCGAATCCCGCACCATGACTTCCTCACCTCACTCTCGGCAATAACCCACGAGGGCTCCTACGTCTGTGTGGTGGCCAAGGAGCTGAACGAGCCCACTACTCCAAACTTTATTGTGGTTTACGACCTGCAAAGCGGCACTCTGTTCAAGAAGTGGAAGCCCAGCTGCAACACAGTTTCCCTGGCCATCTCCCAGGTCAATGCCTGCGTCATAGCCGGGCTGGAAGATGCCAAGATCCTGATCTGGGACCTGGTCACGGGCAATTGCAAAAGCACTCTCATCGGCCACAATGCCCCTGTGACCTTCCTGAAGCTGGATCCGCTGGGCAAGGTTCTGCTCTCCTACGACAAGGAGGGGCGTGATGGGGCCATTCGCATGTGGGAGCTCAATTCTGGTGAGACAATCTCTGGCAACCTCTGGATACTGGGAATCTTAATTGATCTTCTTTTTACACAGCTAAATCCCTGGCCGTTTTTAAGCCACCGGCTCAGGTGAGCACCAGCGAGATACTGCCTAATGGAGCCTTCGTGGTGCTGGCCCTCAAGGATCGCAATTCCCTGCTGACTCTGGCCCTCAAGAATTATGGCAGCGGAACGGGCGACACCCTGGAGGACGATTGCGGCGGCACTCCGTACGGCAATCCCGACAACCAGCGCAAAGTTTTCGACTTGAGTAATTAAATCAATTAACGCTAGCTATCATTATTCAAATTATAAATGAAACGTAAGCCAGTAGAAGGATCTCTGGATTATTATAAATACGGCAAACAATTTCTCATGCATAATTCATTAGTTGTATGAACAAATTCTTTGAGCAAATCTTACCAAATGTACAAAACAAAGCAAAGGAAATCCAAAGAAATTAAAACTCTTCAAAAATCTACTCATCAGCCGGACAAGGTCTCGTTCTTTATGTGGTGGCAAACAGATACAGCAGATTCTTTGCAAACTGGATGATTTCGGTGCCGCCGAGCTTTGAGGTACCGTAGATGCGGTCCACAAATGTTATGGGCACCTCGGCGATGCTGTAGCCATGCTGACGTGCTCGCACCAGCATTTCCATCTGGAAGACGTAGCCCTTGGACACGCAGCTGGCAATGCACTTCTCCAACACGTCCTTCTTGTACAGGCGGAACGAGCCGGTCAGGTCGCTGGCATTGGGTCGCAGCAGAACCTGGGACAGGAAGTTAGCGCCGCGCGAGATAAGCTTACGCTTGAAATCCCAGCCGTAGACACCGCCGTCTCCGGCGTACCGAGTGCCCGACACAATGTCGTAGTCGCCGCTCTCCTGCAGCCGAATGAACTCCGGTATGAACTTGGGCTAGAGCAGCAGGACAAATATGCATTACTTTCAACCCCACGTCAGTTTCCCCCCGTTATCTATGCTCACATGATGACTCAAGTCGGCGTCAATGATTATGATAAAGTCTCCAGTGGCGTGCTTGATGCCATGGATGTAGGCCGTGCCCAATCCCAGCTTGGATCCGCGAGGCCTCAGCACAATCCTATCCTCGCCGTAGATGCGCTGAAGATCCTTGGCCACATCCAGCGTTCCATCCGGACTGCCGTCGTCAATAACAATCACCTCGTAGTCGTAGCCGCTGCAAAAGGTAAACTTGCAATCGCTATTTTCAGCCTCTTTGAGAGCCGCTCGTCACCTGGCCTTCATGTATTTCACAATGAGCCATATTATAATTGGCAAATTATCCTTTTCGTTGTAGGTGGGCAGCAGAATGCTGTATTTGTGAGCATTTGTTGGCATGGCTCTGAATTTTGTTTGAAACCATGTAAATAAATCTAATACCAATTAGGGCAGTGTTGGTGAGTGCCAAAAGCAAAACAGCTGACGACGATAATTCTACACCGATATACTTATCGGTATCGATAGACCCGATTGGTTGGCAAAACGGTTTTGGCTGGCTCTGTGATTTTGTGCAGGAATTTCCTGCCTCAATTTAGTCCCTCTCGATCGGCCACTGAATTAAATTGTTGTTAAATGTGCAATCGGATATCGCGAATGTGAACCCTGCATAGTCGTGGGTTTTTTGGGTCGCCAGCATGGCCAAAAAGATACCGTTCAACGTGGTATTCTCCTCAGGTAAACAAACAAGCAGGAAATTATGCATAATTTATTAGCTCTTTATTTTTGTTTTGCATTTATTTCAATTATTTATGATTTCCTATTTTCGTTATTTGTTTTATTTATAGTTGCGGCTGGAGTTGAGCGAAAGCACTCGGTTATCCCTGTACCCGTCCCCTCCCTTCAAGCCCTAGTGCACTTGAGAAATCGATAAGTCACGCATACGCCTGGTGCGCCAGGACGTTAGGATTCAATGTAGGAATAAAAGCGGACTATTTAATTCAAGCCTAGTTGGCTACAATCTGTCACAGCCGCGGCCGATTTTGCATGGACCATTACCTCCGTGAATGGGGAATAAGCCACTGCAACGGCTATGGCCATAATTTTTCATTATATTATTGACAGATTGCCGGTTGTATATCGCCTCTTCTTCCGTCTGCATATTCAATTAGAGTTGCGGCCAGAGATTTATATTTGGCAAGGCGCCAGGCTCTTTATTTTTGTACTGTCAAAGTCCTGTGTTAGCCTCAGTGGTCTCTGCCCCCTCCTCCTCCTCCTGCCCCTGATCTACTGGACCTGCTTCTCCGTCTTCTTCTTAGACTTATACCTGAGCTTAGTCAGCAGGGAGAGTACCGGCGAGATGATGGTGAGCACATACACCAGCGCAGTGACCAGCATCATGCCTGGAATAAAGTTGTTATCCACAAACTTGGTGAAGAACTTGGAGTAGTAGCCCAGATAGATGGCTCCCATGCCCAAGCTGAAGGTGAGGAGGCCGAACAAGTTATGGCGGAAGCGCAGCTCCGATGGAGGAAAGAACTTCAAAGCGAACTTTGGCTGGAAATAGTTAGCAAAACCGCCGACGATGCTGGCCGCACAGCCGAAGGTGGCAGCAGCCCCTGAAATTGGTCAATTATTATTATCCTTATGGAGACTCTGTCTGGTTGTCGTGTCTTACCCACTCGTCCGTGCCATGTGTTAAAGTGCACATCCTTGCTTGAGAACTTTCCAATTCCCCCCAATAGAACCATGGAGCCGCCCACGATTTGCAGGATGGCATGGAATCGCGACTTGTTGCGGTGCGACAGCCATCGAGTGACGGGATTAACTTTGTAGTGTGACATCATGGCCTGGGCGATAAGGACGTGGAACTGTCGAGAGCAGGGAAAGCCTTTTTAGACGATAGATCGATAAGATAGCATGGCAAGTGACGTTGCATGTTCACTATCCAAATCGAAGCACAATGATTACACGCTTATCGCGCGCGCTCCCTACTCACTCCGATGCCAGTCATGAACATATGCATGGCAGTGTCCTGGAAGTTCAGGCTGCGCGCCAGGACGAAGAAGAATGCGGCCACCAGGAAGATTAGCATGTGGTTAATGCTGTTCAGCAGGCTCTGGATTTGAAGCCAGGCTGTGGCACCCGTGTAACCCTCCGGCATTATGGTAGCTTTTTTGGTTTATTCCTTTCAATAGATTTACTAGCTAAGTATCTGATAGTTGTTTATACTATCAGATAGCAAATAGGTTTGACTACGAGGCGTGGAATAGTTTACTCCAAGAACACGACCGGCTGAGTGACGACTAAACTCGCGGATGGCTTGTCGTCGCTTAAATACAAAACAGAGAGATAGAGAGTGGGAGCGATAGGCAGAAAGAGAGAAAATAAAGTGAGGTAAAACCGTACAGCTGTGCTGCGAATAATAGCACCAGCTAATGCACTTGGAAATGGATTTAATAGTTAACTGCCTGATTAAGATGATTATTAAATAGCCCAGATTATAAATAAACATATTAAATACAATCCCCTTTTCTGCCGTTTTAAGTTTCTTTGACGTTAAATTTACTTGCAGTTTTACTGATTTTATTATTTCGCCCACAGCTGTATTTTATAATTTAAAAGTTAGGGGGTTCAAGGTGCGTAAGAGAATTGGAATGTGATATCAGGTATAAACTGTTTAAGAGAGCGATTGTGTCACCTGCTGATTTGTAGCTCTTAGACCCTGCACATAATGCTGACTTGATCTTTTTCACGCCTGTCGTCTAGACGAGGATGTCAACTTTCCGGCCAGCGAGCTTAACACACACGGACCTACTGTTCACGGCTGGCGGAGTGCTCCGGACAGCGGACTCACCACCCATGACATAATCCTCCGTTTCCACCAGCCTGCCAAGATCTATCGCATCCAACTTCTGGCCCACCAGTATCTTATACGTAAGTGGAAAGCTTTCCTTATTGCGAATTTAGCCTAACGAACCTTTCCTTCACAGCTGAGAAAGTGGAACTCTGGCTGCACTACTCGCCCAAATCCCTGCCCAGCACACCGTCCTCGCAGTACTTTGACTTCCTTGGCTTTGTGGCTCTGGCGGACAACGCCTACACCAACTACAAGTCCAGGGAGCTGCAGAGCGTCACTGTTACTCCCAGGCGGGGTACGCACCTGAAGCTTCGCCTTATCGGAGTCCACGGCAACGAGTTCAATGCCACAAGCCAGATCTCCCTGCTGGCAGTCAACGTATTGGGGGAGGACCTTGAACTGAGCCCAACCAAAAATGCCAACAATGGCGAGGAGCACCACTCGGGCAGCGACGCGCCACCGCTGGACACCGCCACCGGGGAACTGGCACTGGCTTCATTATGCGACGACCTGCTCTTCTCCATGTACGTCGAGGAGTCCATCGTCCAGCACATCCGGGAGTTGGAGCAGCGCAAGGCGCAGGCCGTTAGTGCCGAGCGTTTCGAATACGCTCGGAAGCTGAAGCTGTGCATGACCGCTCTTAGAAGTGCCGGCGAGCGCCTGGGACGCTATGCCCTGGCTAAACGACAGGCAGTGCAGCAGGAGGACTTCACCACCGCTCGGTTACGCAAAGACCAAATCGAGATGTACAGGACGGCGGTGCTGCGCCAGCTGCAGGTGCAGCAACTGCTCGAGCCGCAGGGTGTGCTCAGTGCCAATGACCAGAGCTGTGAGATCTATGCGGGCGGAAAGCCTAGTCTGCCGGCGGCTCCCAGTCTGCAGGAGGTGGCCCAGGCACTGGCCGAGGCTGCATTCAGCCCCAAGAGCATGGCCAGTCTCAGTCTGGACGAGAAATCCTCCACAGACGGAACCCAGGGTCAGGCAAGCAATGACACCGCAGTGGTGGCTCCTGTTCCTGCTGCAGCCCCCGCCTCACTACAGCCGACGCCCACACCCACGCTTGGCGGCTGGCGGAAGTCGCACGACGAGCTGCCACAGTCGCCACGTCTAGCCTCGCGGCACAGCTCACCCATGTCCAGCAGGCAGGGATCGTTGCGGCGGCGCAACAAGAGCGTTCCGCGCAACTCGTACGAAGACTACGAGGAACGGGCCATACCTACGCTGCGACAGTAAGTACCGCGTGTGTGTAGAACGTGTGTATTAATAGGTAAACAATTGTTGTTTATGTTTTTGTTTAAATAGCTGTCGGATTTCAGTGTTGCATGACGACTCGTTTGCCGTAGACTTAGCCAACACTGGCGGTAGCCAGTTGTAAGTAATCGATACACAAAACTAACGGTCGATTGTTGTACAGTTTTATTTCAAATTTCAATTTGAAATGATGGATTTTGTTTAAGTTTTAAAATGGTTTTAAGTCTGTCCGTAAAAAAATACTTTGAATTAAGAAGCTAGGGATATAATTGTATCTACACACAAAAAAAAGTAAGAATATAACAATTCTAAGCGCTTATATTCTCGTACATATTTTAGCGAACATTTTTCCGAAAGGTAAAATGATAAAATTAGTTTATTTACCATTTAATCAAATGATTCGGAAGCCGAAGTGACCTTTAATTAGTTGATATTTTATTTGATTTACGTTCTTTCGTATTTTTATCTACTCCTATAACCCGTAAATGTATCCGTAAACGTTGCATTCCTATACCAAAAAAAAAACAAACCGCTCACAGTTCAAATACTAATGAATTTTTAAGGGAGTGCCAAGGCAACGCGCTGCTGGAAGCGGATCCCAATCGGGGGCGCTCGCGCTTAAACGATCGCGAGCGTCGCCAGGCAGCCCTCCCTATCCTGGTCTTCGGCAGTGAGTTGGTGAGTAATCTCGGCAATACTTTTCTCTTTACTATTTTATTATTTTTAAAAATTTTATTTACTACTAAATCTAGGTGGAGCAATTTTACTCACGGCAATTTCAGGATAGAGAAGATGGCTTGTTGCGCCTGCGCAACTTCCTTAAGGATCACGAAGTTGAGGAGGAGGTGCCTTGTAACGAGCACGCCGCCAGTCCCAACAAGGTGGCTCGCAGCGCTGCACTGCTCCTCCACCGAGCGGTTAGGGACGCAGTTTACTCAGTGTTTAGCCAGGCCACGGAAACGGTGCGGGTGCTGTTCCTGGAGTACGTACCAGGACGCGTTTCGCCCAGCGAAGTGGCTCGCTGTGTGGACCGCCTACTTCCCGAGCTGTTGGCCAAGTCCGGTGACCCGTCGGCGCGGCTACACACTCTCGCCCAGCACACGATCCTGAGCATAGCCGCCTGCCCGGAGGTGGCGGAGCAGCACTTGGTCGCCCCGGCTCTATCACGCAGCGTCGGTTCTGGCACCCACCAGCGTCTGGCCATGAGTCGCCTTCAAATGCTGGAGCAACTTGTGCATACGCAGGGCATCAGCACGGATAAGCACAGTGGTCTCACCTGCCGGGCCCTCTCCGAGTGCGGCTGCTCCGGCATCCACCATCCTGCGGAGCCTGTGCGAAAGGTGGCGGAGCGCATTCTGCTTCTCGTCTACAAAGTCAATCCCCGCCTGGTGCGCAAGCAGTTGCCCCCCGACGACGATATCACGCGTCGGAATCTCCTGTACCGCCAACTTTTCACCGAGTTTGATAAGTTGGATCTGGACCGCAAGCAGGAGCTGCTTGAGGCCAACAAGTACCCGGGAGGTGGTCACAGTTCGGGGGATCCAACCACGCCGCCGGCGGATAGGGCCTCTACTAGCTCGGATGCCACGCGAGTAAAGAGCCGAAGCGCACAAGGTCTGGTGGTTCCCAGCTCGAACAATGGATTTGCCAGCTGCAATGGAAAGCAGCAGTACAATGAGCAGCTGAAGCGCTCCATGCTATCCGCCTCAAACTCTCGCAAAGGCTCTGCCTCTAACTCAGAGTCCACCGAGGACAACTCGCCCAAAATGTGAGTACTAAGCTTAGATATTTGTACAGAAATTCGTTGTGATTGTGAATTAAAAATTAAAAAATTAAACAATTTTTTTTAATTAAA
>JAEIIJ010007862.1:0-37736 GCA_018904815.1 Drosophila ogumai | reverse complement strand
CACTTTTTCACATCTTCAATTCTATTTTTAGAAAGTCCTGTTAGATTTTCAAAAAAATCTTGTATGCCACGATGAAGTTTGGACTTTTAAGAGACGATTTGTTTACTTTTCGTAAAATTCTGTTGTAATAATTTTTTTTATTTTTGGCCTATGGGCGCAACCACTGTGCGATGGCAACTTTTGCGCCTTGGTTGGCCCGGCTAAAACTCCACGCACGATTGATCCCCCGGACCCAGTTCCGCATCCCGATGCCATTCCCAGGACTGACTGCTCATGATATGTGAGGTCCATACCCCCAATCACTTGTTCCCCCCTCACTTGGTATTTCCGCTCTGGCGATTATAGTTGCGCTTCATTTTGAATGCAATAAAGTCGCGGACCGAAATTAACCCAGTTTCTGGCTGACTTCTCTTGGACATGGACATTTGCAGCGAGCATTTGCATCAATCTGTTCGCGCTGTCCTTTCAGTTGAGTTGAGTTCATTTAGCAACAGCGGTACCTCATGGCGTATACACGATATTCATACTCAATCCTAATGCGGGGTGGCACTTGGGTTGCCGATCAGAACTAACAATTGATGCCACAACAAGTGGAACGGATTCGTTTGCCATGCTGGACGTAATTAAATGTTGCACTTCCGTTGATGCCGGAAGCGGAGGCGACGATTTACGGCTTAAACAACGGCTAAGTGCAGCAATCGTTGTCTGTGTGTTCGGCCAGCAACAGGAACTGCTAAGCGGATCTAAAAACGAGAGAGGGGTAAAAAATCTATATAACAAACCGGTTGAAAACACAGCAAATTAAAATTGTCGCACACTTGGCCAAACATTTGCCCAGCTCTTATCAATTGCTCGAGTCGCAGGCACAGTCGCAGCCATCGCAATTTGTAACTAACGAGTTCGAGACGGCTCCACAGCCACTTGATGAAGTATCCCGGCTTCTACAGGTAAGCCTCTGAAGCAGGAAAAATTCAGAAAAAAAATAAAATAAGTAATAATGTTAATTATTTAGAAATACTTTGAAATGTAAAGAAGTAAATATCTGTTATTAATGTATCATCATAAATGTGTTCAATACTTAAATTATCATTTGTACAAATAAATATAGATTTCCCATCTGATTGAGCTATGAAAATATGAAATACGTTTATTTATGCAAAGGGAATAATCCAATTTGCACAATTCAAATTACCTATTCCTGGAACACACTGACGATTCTTCTGTCAGAAACAAATTATAAATGTAATTAAGCTCATTGTTTGCAAACAGTTTTTGTCACATGGAAAATGTTCAATCGAATTATCCGTATTGTCAATTCACAGGAAATTGTTGCAATGGAAAACGTAGAGCTGCGGTCCGACTTGAGCAGGCTTGACTATGCCATCACCTCAATTTCCCAGCACTTAAAACGGAAACGGAAGTGGAGCGGCCAGTGAGTGAGTCGGCGAGCGAGCGAGCACTCATTGTCAAGCTCAGACGAAAACTCGGGCACGGCCGTGCTTCGCTCTGGCATTTTCGCCATTTTCCATTCCATTTTCCACTTGTGCTGTTTTGGTTTCTGGCTTCTCCCTTATCCCTTTTCCCTTACCCACGCTTTCAGCTTTTTTTAAGCCATCGCCTAAATACTTGGGCTAGAGCGTGTTAAAGTACATTTGATTTGATTTGATTTGTTGTCGACGTCATGGCTATCGTTAATGGACATTTGGCCAGACCGATGCGACACTAATCGCTCACTTACCCCCAATCCCCTGACTGCCCCCGGGCCACTCATGTATCTGTCTGTCAACACAGAGAAAGGGGTTGCCAAGGGGGCTGCGGAGAGCGAGCCATTCGAGTGCCATGGAATTTTTAATGCAATTTGTCTGATTTGTTGTTGACGTTGCTGTTGGCTGGTCGTGATTTGTTGCTGATTTTGTCAGTCATTTAGTCATTACAGCGTTTTTCTACCCTCAGGCCAAAGGGGTTGGTGGCCATCACTAATTGTCATTCAAAATTAAGTGGATTTCGCGTTTTAATTGAAATCGTTTGCCGAAATGAGGGAGCTGGCTAGGCTCGGTCGGCCGTCTGGCCTGCCTTTAAAGCCAAATTAGGCTAATTCAAGTGCAGGCTGTCCTGTCCCTGGCTCGGTTTCAGCCGGCTTCAGTGCATTAAAGCCACCAGCGGCTACAATGGGGCTTCGACAACAATCAAATGTCTGGTAATTGTTTCCGTACAGATTGACCGGCATTGACCACTGCTGACCGTAACCGTAACCACCTGCCACTCGAAACCCGCAGAAATTTCCTTTGGCCAGACAAATGCCAAAAACCAACAGGCACTTCAGAGTCACAGATCTGAGTTGTGAATGCTCTATTGTTTTTAATAGGAGAAACGTAAAATGGATGGTTTTCAATAGTAAACTAATTAAATGTTAATCTTTAGAATTAGTCATTACTACTATTGGTTTGAAAATTAATAAAGAATGTCCTATATTGAATATCTATAAATTTAAATAAACAATAATTACCTTAATTACAATAAAATTTTGTATTGCGAATAAAATGGTTAGTTTCTTAAATATATATTTTAATAAAGCACCTGTGTATATCTAGAATTCTCTAGAATTTTCGCTTGCATTCTGGTAGACGTCAAGCTACTTATTTCAGCTGGAATACCCTTGAGTAAGAGCCTAATGACATGGACAGTTGTCCTGCGCAGTCCTGCATTGCAGTCTAAGCCCCCAAACAGAATTTCCCAATCCTGGCCATCGTTCGGTCCTAGTTTGTGGAAAGAGTTTACGGCCGGGGATTTGCCTGACTTCCTCCAAAGCTCTCTCCAGTGCGGTTCGGTCAGTGCGTATGCAGCAGACAATTACACGGAGCCAGGAGCCCCGCCTCTCCTGCTCACCGACAGCAATCAGAGCTGATGAGGCGCTGGAAAAGCTTGGTAATTTTCTTAAGTCAAGGTATGCCATTATAGCGTGATGAGCCTCATTCAGCAATCAAATCTGCGGGATCTGGGGGGAGCTGTTTCCAGGGGGGATGCCATTCCTTCCGGTGAGGTTAGCTCGCCTCGCCGACGAGTGCAGCTGCACTTTCAGCTGTTTAAATGCCTGTGAAGCAATAAAAACCTCAAAACTTTTTGCCTACTAAACTAAAAACTTGATTGTTGAAGGGCCAGCGAGAGTTTAGGGGCGAGCTAAGAGAGCAGGAAATTGTTGACAGGATGTTAGGGGGCGGATGCGATTTAATTTGTATATTCAAGCTATACTGGGATTGTTCTCGGAAAACTTTTGCCAGCCCAAGGACATTCGGCAGACGGAAGTGTCTGTGTTGACTTCATTTGTTGCACTTACAGGAAATTATTTAATTATTCCAGCAGGCGCCCGGATAAAGGACCCAGTCAAGGGCCGGCGTCATTCATTCGTCACACGACTTAATGAAACGACCGGAGGAGCAGTCGTCGGGGTAACGTGGCCAAAACGAAGTTATGACTTCATATCGCCATGTGGCCAGCTTGACTTTTCCTTCCTGTCCCAGCATGTGGCGGCCCTGGGAGCAGCATCAACACCTAATGATGGACACCATAAGCATCATCACCATCACCATCTCCATCGAGACTGCCAGCTGGCAATTATGGCAATCCGAGAGTCACGTCCTTCCCCAAATGATTTCATCGGGCGAACGTCCTTTGCTTCTGTGAATCCTGCCTTCGAATATAAGTTTCGCCTTTACGACCTTTTAAAGTTTCCCTCGGCCACTTGTTGGGCTTCGGTTATTAAAGAATCTTTACAAATGGCGTATCAAATAAATTAAGTATACGCAGCGTGCTCGATTTTTCTGGGTCCATTAATCAATTGCTGTCAGCGGGGCTCCTTTCAGTGGACAGCTGAATGTCTGCCCCAGGTCCAACTACAATAATAGCCCAAAATGCCCATTTAAACGAATCTCTAAGGGGGGAGGGTGGCCCGGCCAGGTAAACAGGCCCAGATTGAACGACAAAGGCCTCCACCTTATCGCCGAAAGCCAGGACATCGTTGGCTCCAGTCTCGTCCTTGGGCAATGCCAATAAATAAAATGCTGCGTATAAGTCTGTGTGTGTGTGAGCATAGTAAAGCTGAACGAGTATTTGCACAATGTTTTAAATCAATTTATCAGCAGGAGGCCCATAAAGAGCGAGGGAACGAGCGAGGGGCCCCTCTGAAGTGTTTGCTGGTTTACAATGCAATTGTAATAATACACACAGTGTAAGCAACGACGAGCAAATGACAATGGAGAGCGGAACGAAGCATTTCCATCTCCATTTCCATTTACATTTACCCACTGGGAATAAAATTTAAGTAAATGAACATTTATGAAATATACTTAGCATTTATAATAATTAAATTTTAATGTTAATTGCATTAAAATACAAAGTTTGTATATATGAAAATTCGAAATATTCGAAACTAAATAAATTGATTAGGTAATTTAATTAATGATTTTAATTAAATAATTAATGAAAATTAAGATATGACTGTTTTCTATTTAAATGATTATCAAGACTGCCAAATCGGATAAACGAAGTCCTCCTGAGCTCAGAATGCTTCAAAGTTATTATTCCAGTTTCTCTAAGTGCAAAACAATAAACGACATGACACTCTAGTGCAAACGCTGCCATACTTTTCTTGCAGTGCATCATTGCGACAGAGTCATTGGAGTTTATTGATACGACTGGCAGAGCCAAACAGTTTTACAGTTATGACTGAACACCCGATTAAATTCTAATATGAATTTTATCGCGATGCCACCTCTGCGGCGATGCCATGCGGAAAGTCAGTTAGTGGAGCTGTCATTAAGAGCGTTTATTGTGATTATAAGGCAGGAGTGAGTGTCAAAATGAGTAATGGTGCGGATGGTGGTGCGATGATGTGAGATCCACCGGGGTCTTTTTATTAACGCCCGGCAAGTGGAAAATTTCGTCGAGTTGATAAAGATTGATTGATGGCTACGCGGGCAAACAGGACTCTGAATTCCGAATCCCCGCCAGAATCCTGGTTGTTTGTCAAGACAAATTGAGTTGTCATAATTTGAATTTCGGCGCCTGGAGAGAGATTCCCCAGGAATCTTTAATCAAGGCGAACAATGATGCAGTCTCCCACTCTCCCTAGCTGCTTTTTATAATCCTCATGTAAGCGAGGCTAGGGAATAATAAATTTACATCAAGTAATTACAGCGGCTGCCAGCGGATGTGGCTGCAGTTAAGCGTTTATTTGCCGCTTCCACATATCCACATATCCACGTATCCCCATACACATTAAGCGCGTAAACAGTTCGCGAGCTAAATTAAATACGGCTGCACAAATAACAAATACAAAGCAATGAAATGTAATTTAAACGCAAAAAATATATCCAACGCACTTGTGTGCAGGAAATTAAGTGTGTGGTGTCGCCACCTGGCGAGGGCATTCCGCAAACAATGCCCAATCAGCGCGGCAGTGCGAGCGAAAGAGTGCGATCTCCTCGGCGGGGCGTGACTAGAGAGTGGTCCCGCTCTGGCCCCACTCGCCTGAATGAGGCCACTGATTGCTGAGTACTGGTTGATTAACGCAACTATGTTGAATGACGTCACTTCTCAACGCTTGGCAGAGCCTGCATCGCGTCTCCTTCTACACAGCCACCAACACTACGGGTCCATTCGCCGGACAAACATGTGCGTGCGTGGTTATTTGGAGTGGACCACAGTCGTATGCTAAAACTAAGTAAGCTTTGTTAATTGGACTTTTCTCGGGTGCTTATTCGGTCCCGATTGGGACTCCTGGACACCTTGATCGTTCATTTCGTCCTGAACGCCTAGATACAGCTTTGGTCTTACACTGAGGCAGCTCCCTTTCATTTTGACTGTTATGTGTTCTTTCCTTAAAATAGATTTTAATTAGTAACCAGAATTAACCCCGAAAACACATATATATGTATATCGTAGTTATAATTTAAGCAAAGTTCATCATGTCGTATACTTAATATTTAATAACTATTTTTATTATCCTGTCGTATACGTAATATTTATTATATGTCTAAATCTATATATGTATATTTTTTTTAGCACGGTTCACCCCAGTTGGACATGCAAATGCATTACGATGCTTTGGGGTACCTAGGGAGTTTGGGATTTAGCCAGTTTCCAGCTTTGGAGGAATCAAAGAAAATGAAGCCAAAGGGAAAGGCGAACGCCGCCTGGCCAAAAGAAAACAATGTCAGACATTCGCAATTGTTGCCAACTGTCAGGCCACTTGTCGCTGTCGTTGTCTCTCTGCTGTCTTTTTGTTTTTGCTGTTGTTTTCTTTGGTGTAGTCGGTGTTTTGGTGTTTTTCAGGGGAAAAAGGGGCTAGGAGCTGCAGCCGAAATGGTTTACTGTCTCAACCCACGGCTTTGCTTTGAGGCGTTTTCTGCCTAGCCTGTCAGCTTAAACTGAGTGTGAGAAAGGAATACTATACAGAAGAGGTCATAGCTTAAAGTTCTCGGTTTGTACTTTTGTACATACATATATAGGATGGCAAAAGTCGATTTTCAAGTTATATTCTGGGCCCGCTAAGATGCTTTTGGTTAAGTCCAGACGAAGGTACTTAATCGATTAAGTTTTTAATACCATTTGCAAAAGACAAGTCTCTGGCTTAAGATTTTGCAATAAATAAAAAATGTATTTTAAATATTTATTATTTTATTTTATTTTATTTTATGATTAGATTCGAGAAACCACACCATAATATCCACTTCCAATCTTTGATAACTTGCGCCATTCTAGCCGTTTCCCAAGAACTGCACCTTGAAGCTTATGCTATTCAGAACCGATACCAAGAAACCGCTCCTGTATAAGTCCCGCTATTTAAAGCCGTTTCGAGGAAAAGCCTCTCGACACCCTGCACCATTCCGACGAGTTCTGTTAATTTTTATACATAAAATTTAGTGTTCACAAAGAATTTTATTGGTAGTATAAACATGCATTCTTTAGACTTTATTTAAGAACACTTAATATTATCACATAATCAATGTTAACATTTAACATTACATTTAATTTTTAACCTCCATTTATTTCAGGACTTCTAAGTGTCCCAGAATACCTCGATCGGTCAGAGGTTGGGTCAACAAAAGCCGCTTTGCTCACCCTGACCAACGCACTTTGCTGCTATTAACAGCAACAGAGATGGCCAACGAATATGGAAATGGACTTAAGCCTGGCAGTTGTCTTAAAGTTGACCCTAGCCACACTCTGGCACACGCACCGGAGCATTTCTCTGCTGTTATAAATAAATTCATTTAAAATAACTTTTGCCGGTGCTGTGAAGTGCATTTAAGCTCTTGGCTCCTGGCCCCCCGTCCGGCACAGCAAATACAAAAGTTAGTAAACCTCAAAAGCGCACACACGCACGCCGAGCGGCGAGTTGCACCTGCAAGAAGAGAGAGGACTCGGGCAAAGCCTGCACCTGTTTGCATCAAATTACAAGTTGAGTTTGGCTGCAGATCCTGCTTCCTTGGCCAGACTGGCAGCACCAACACACCCGACCTGACCTCATCTGGCATTTGTCTCTTGAAAACCGGCAAGGCCCCACGCCCAGTCGCCTTCACTCTCCTCCCCTTTAACGCCCAACGCACTTTGTTTCGCATTTCGGGCTGATATGTTTGCGCCTGTGTACGAATGTATATATTAAGTTACCCAGAGCAAATATAAATATTTAACATTCCAGAGCAAAATTGTTGCAATTCGGTTCTAAGCTGCAGTCCGGCAAATGGCCAGGAGAACACGTTTTATGGACAAGTTTGTTGCAAAATATTGTTTTGAATACATGTCAAATAAACGTTTGTCTGTCATACACACAAAGTTTCCCACACAACCAGCCGGGGAGTGGGACAAAAGGGCAGACAGATAATCAAACAAGGCAAATATCTGGCAAAAGTTACACCAGCCAAACTTTGGCATCTTGCAGTTCCATTTCAGTTTCTGTTCTCATTTCTCTGCCAAGTGAGAATATTCAGGGAAAAACATATACCTTTAAGATTTCGCAGTTAGATGAGACTTTATAAGTATCTATCCTATGAGAACATCTGAAAAATGTCTTAAAATTATTAAAGGAATGTTTCAAAATCTTACCATGCCAGTTACTTAATTTGCTGAAATTTCAGAAACTAGGTTGGTAATATAAAATAATATAAATACGTCTTACGCTTGCAAAGTCGATATTAAGCAAGATAATGTTCAGCTCCAACTCATTGTCAACTGCTAAGAATAAAAAAGAACTCCAGTATTTAAGAAGAACAATTTTATTTTAATTTTTCTTAAGCCAACTCTCTAAGGGATAATAAAACAGTTTATTGTGTTCAAAATCATTCTAATCGAAAAGCTTATTGTTTGCCCTTGCGGTCAACTTTTCTGCCAATGATCAATATACCCGAGCATCCAGCCATCAGAGGGCATCGAGATACAGAAACCAAAAGCAAACACAACAACTTGGCCACTCTCCAAGGCTGTACGAAGGGTCAAGTGGGGCGGCAGAAAAGTGGAAAGCTTTTCTCGGTCAGCCGCAGGTGATAAAAAGTTGAGCGCGGAGGCGGTTGAGGAGGGAGTTCTCCCTTCTGGCTGATGCTTTTTGCTGTGGCATCGGCAAACGTTTACATTATGTTTAACAGCATTTGTGGCTGCAGTGGGCAAAACAACAATTCGCAACGCCAAATAGTTTCGTTTCTGGACTCCCTTTGACCAATCGCCGAAAAATGCTCTGCTCGGCACCGCACAAAACCGCAGAATCATAAATATTTTATGCTGCGGCTTCTTTTATTTGATTCAGAGCTCAGGCTTTCCCTCTGTTAAATGCTTTCGTTTGGCACGAATTGTTTCAGTCGCCAGCTAAAAAGCGGAAAAGTGCAAAACAAATTATTCAAATTCTGTTCCATTCGGCTTTAATTAGAGAGAGTGCTGCGGCGGCCACCGTAATTAGCGCAGTGCAGCGACCAGCCCCCATTCCGCGTCCTAATCCGAGACAGAAAAAGGGGGCAGATAAGCGCTACATCCGCTTTTGCTTCTTTGGTAAGTTTTTTCTTACTTTGATACCCTTCAGTGGAGCGTTTCAAACTGGCCTAAGCCGAAGACAGCTTCGTTTAAAGAATCACCAAAGCTAAACTCTAAAGATTCAAATACTAAATGAAATACTTCCTTAGATGTGTATTTTTCAGTTATATTTCTCTAAAGGTATTTGTATATTTAATAAATTTAAATCTCTTCAGCACAAATTATTCAAGTTAATACTCTTTTTCAAAAACTATTCGAAAGAACATCCCGAAAGTCGGCTTCATTTTTTTCTCTACTTTCTTCCTCTGTTGCGGTTGCTCATTAAACAAAGGACATTAAAGTAATCAAGCTCATTGCTCTGGCCAACACAAAGATAATCCAGAGAAGAGGAAGTTGAAAGAGGTATTAGACCCAGGGCCAGTCCAGCCCGGAGCTCTTTACGCCGTTCCTCCGGCGGAGTTGCAAACAGTTGGTCCCGTAGTTTGTCAACTTTCGGCTGCAATCTCCCAGCACAATCAGCCGACGTTTAAGCATCGATTGACCCATCAGCAAGGTGACCCAGAGAGCTCAGCTCCGAATCCCAATTCCCACCGCATCATCCGGACTATATGATGGTGGAATGGTGGGTTGGGGGCGTAATTGTGACAACACGGGCACAAGCACAAGCATCCATCCTTGGGGGGCATGTACGGGCCCATTGTGCAGCGGGGACCAACAGCAGCTGTAGCTGCAACTGCAGCTGCATCGCATCCACTGCCATTGTTGCAGCTGGCACAGCTGAGACAGTTGGCAAGGACAAAGTCGGGCGAAATGTTGCAATTACCATGCAGCCTGATGCATGCAGCATGCCACATCACGTGTCCTTGCGGCCAGTGGTGAGAAATATACCTGGATACAACTGGATGCTTATTAAAGTTGTTTGAAGAACAATATTTTAACTTTGATACTAAACTTGATTAAAATATTATTTTCTTACAATTTACAAATCTTAGTTGTGTTACTTTAAACATTTAAGGATTTAAGAAATTGAAAAAATCCTAATATATATTTAAATGTGTTATTTAAAAAGAGTTCTATGTAAATGAGATTAACAATATTGACACTTATTAGATCTTAATGTTTTGAAAGATCTGTTTGATAAAATGGAGTATTCAATATACCTTAATTAAATAGTTTTTTAAAAATGATATATTTATAATATAAAATGAATCCTAAAAATGTTTAATTCTTCTTTAATAATAACATACAGGTTACTTACATTTAAATATTAATTTCAAGAATATATTCCCTATGCTTACCTGTTTGCACCGATCGAATTTCTGGTCATCTCTGGTTATGACTGTTGATGTGTGTGTGCCCCTCGAAAAGTTCAATATGTAAATAGCCGGGTGTACGGTGGGTGTGTGTGTGTGTCTGTCAACACATCGGCAAACGAAAATGAAACAGTCACCTTGGGAGCCATTGCTGCGGCAACTGTGACATGCACATTTTGTGGGTCACTGCCTCGGAGGTTCCCCGGCAGCGGATGAACTGGCGGCCCACAGCTAATGCAGAATTTAAAGCGCTCAACTTGAACTCTGCTGCAGAAATCCACTTTTGGCACATGCGTCGAGTGGCGGCAAATCATTTGCGAAATGTTTAGTTGACTGAAATTTTGCGAGTGCGTAAAAACGCACGAGAACCACACACGGTCGTTGGCACTCCAGCTCCAGCTCCAGCTCCACCTACTCCCTGCATCCTCCAACCTCCAGCCCTCAGCGTGCATTAATTAAGCAGAGATGCCACTCAGATATTGTTGCTGCTGCCGGCACTGCGTGTTGCTGCAACACGCAACACTGCCAGCACTGCGGTCTCCACTCCACATGCCGACTTAATTAAAGAAAACTTAATTAAATGATAACACAGCAGTAGCAGCCGAATAAGTTATGCCAACTATTCGCACTCCTTGGGTGGCCCATCTCACAGTTTGACGATCACATTGTATGGGTGCAACATGGCCAACAAGGCGGATATTTCAAAAATAATTGCCAACCCCCTCATAACAGGTGAAGCGGTGGGAGGGCAGCAGCAATTGTCCTCCGTTATGGTCTCAATTATGGCCTGAATGTCGGCGATTACAGGGAGCATACCACAAAAAAAGATGAGCAGAAAATGTCCAAGGCACTCTGGCCTCGATACCCTCAAAAGAAAAAGACTGATACGTATCTCTGATAAGAAAGAATAATATTTATTTTAAGGCAGACAGGTGGAAACTAAATTGAAATTGAAAAAAAACCTTGACTTTTACCCTTCAATAACCATAACCTGGATTTATTTGTATTTATACTCAAGATAAAGTATTATATATGATTACATCTCTTTGTGACACTTATAAAGAAATTGAAAACATAATTGAAAATAAAATTTATTTTAGAAATTTACTTTTTATCCAAACTTTTTATCAGCATTTATAAGCTATTACATTCAAAAAAGGGAAAAGCCCTTAAGACTACTCTTTTGACTATTAAATCCAGATTCAATATCCCAACTTGCCATCCTGAATTTTGGCGAAACGTCTGTTTACCAAGTTCTTCCCCAGTTGGTATGACTTTCTGAGCAAGCGGAATGTGTGTGCCTTTCGTATGAGATGCAGGTTAGAAAATCTAAAAAGGGCTGGAAATCGTTCCCAATTGCCAGAGCACCGAACCCTCTGATGCACTCCACTCCGTCCAAACACCTCTTTTCCAGCTTTTCGTGATGCTCCTGCCCGTCCTGCTCTTCCGGCAGAACAAAGAAAACAGATATATTAGCGACCAAGAGCACACATACATGCACTGGAGTATCTGGAAGAGCGTGTGTGGTCTGGGTGTGTGTGAATGGCAGCAGCACTTTTAGATGACTATCCCGAAATGGCTCTATAAGTGTTTATGCAACTGTCCTCGATGCCTGTACGGCCCAGCCTATAAGCCCACACCAACCCCACCTGCCACCTACAGCCGCCCACTCTATTGCTGGCCAAGAAAACAGTGACACTTTTCTGCTTGTTACGCCTGTTGTTGCAATTGTTTGCACACACACACTGGCACACACAGTTGAGGGCAAAAATATAGATCCACTGAGGTGGGAATTTAAGAAAACTTTTGAATAAAATACTTGTCAGATGCAGAGGTGTTTCAGAATAAATAATATAAATATTCACTTTACAAATATTTGTGTGTTTAAAAACTAAAAGTATTGCAGTTTTCGAAATAATTTTTGAAACATTTTATAGTAGAAAATGTTTCTGATATTTATAATTATATATAATTTATAATTTATATAATTTAATTTATAAGATAGAATGCAACTCACACTATTTAACTTAATAACTAATAATGACCTTAGTAGCTTCCTAATCACCTTCAAACTTAATACAAGAGTAGAACTTAGAAATTAAAGTGTATAAAGCTTATAACTTTTGTTTTCTTTTGATTTGGAAAATTTGAATGCTATTTTATTAACCACTTCTGTATCTTAACAGAGGACCCACAGTCACTCGCATGCAACACAGCATCTGCATGCATTATGCCATTGTCTCTGTCAATATTGTTGTTTCGTGGCACTGTCCTCAGTTCTGCGTCTGTGTTTTTGGGTGTGAGTATGCATTTGAGTGTGTGTGTGTGTGTATGTGTGTGTGTATGAGTGCATTCAAGTAAGCCCCAAAAACATTTGTTGCAGACTTTTAGGTTGCTGCCTGTTGGTAATTTGTGGGCCGTTTTAAAGTGCTCATCTCTGCATTCAAATTATGCAGGCAAATGGATGAGGAAGTATGCCTACATCGTCGGTGCTCCACTTTCGACAAACATTTGAAGTTTTCAGTTTCATTTGGGGAGCAAACGTTTTTGAATCTGCCAGAATTCCTTTTTAAAATACCCTTTAAGTCCTTTTCCTTAGGCATAAACCAATTCACATTGGGTCTTTAAGTTTTTCCTGAGGTGTTATTATCAGGTTCAAGCCTCAAAGTGCTCTTCAAGCACACACAAACGACACATGACTTCATGTCAACAGCAACCAACATCCGTTTCCGGCGGAATTATGCTCGCGCGCTCAGCAAGCAAACTCGCTGGCATCGGTATCCTGGCTGCCCCTTGTTCCTGCAGCTGATGTTGTTTATGTGCACTGACACTAATGCCAATGCCGACAACGGTGGCGATAATGCAAAAAGGAATTTTAGTGCCATCGATATGCAACGCCAATTGTTTTCTTTTCACTGCAACTGCGGAAGGCAAAGGGTAATCCAAGCTGCAACTGCCAACTAGGTCATCACACATTCCGCTTTCGAGGATCTTTCCATATGCGGTGAAAAAAATATATGTGGATCCCATGAGAATAGGTAAAAGCTAAGATTATATATGGAATACTGTTATTATACCCTATAAGCAAAAAATTAAATAAAAAAAGTCCGTAATATTAAAGCTGCAAATAGAAATTATCACCTTTATTAAATGTTTCAAGAAGAATTAAAAAAGGAATTATAAATTTTTATAAAAGAATTAGATGTGTAACAATGCCAAAAACTTTAAATTGTACGAATATCGCAGACACTCCCTTCTGGTATAAAGTTAAAAATCACTGAAGCCTTGAATTTTGGAAATGTTTTATTTGGAATTACCCAACTTGAAATGACTAACCATCAAATATCTCGTATATCTCTCAAAAGCCCTATGCGCTCTGTTAGAAACTAAATCAGGGCTAAAAGTTTAAATTCCGCTTTGTGTGTATATATAGAGGTGTTTTTGCAATATTTTTTGTTAACGCATTTGCGTGAGTTTTGCCGAGCATTTTGTGAGCTGTATTTTTATTTTTTTTGCCTTCGCTTGTAAATTGCAAATGACGCTTTCCACTCTCTCACTCTCCGGGCGCTTCCTCTTACAGTATCGCATTCTGCAACTGCAACTGTTTTTTATGGCATGTGGAAATTAGAAAATCATTTTGTTTGGCTTTTCGAAGGCAGCCTTTTTGTGACTGCGCTGCGTTGCTGAACTTTCCATAAATACATATACATAGTTGCACAAACATCAGGCGCACACGTACACGCACACCCTCTCACCCACAGAGATGTCAAATTAAACTTCCTGTCCGTCTGTCGGCTGGCCAAATGGAAAAGTTTACACAAATGTGTACAATTCGCATTTATTTTAATGCATAAATTTGTCGCTTACCACCTCCATTTCCATCTCCCTCTGGTCCTGTTCACCGGACCCTCCATTAAATCACAAACAAATTTTTTCCTGCTCTACTAGTTCTAGTGAATGTTGAACAAATTGATTTTTGATAAGGCAAAACCAAGGAAAACAGGCCCCCCAGCCCCGCAGAGGGGGCCTGCAGATTAAATCCCAATAAACAGCGAAACAAAGCCAGAAAACAAGGCCAAAGTAAGTCAAAGTAGTACGGGAAACGCTAGGAAAATATATGACAGCCACAAAAAGATAATGTTGGCAAAGTTTTATAAGCAACATGGCGCTATCTGGGCCCTGGAATGGGGGGACGAGGTCGAAAAGGCGGTGGCAAGTTCATAATGAAAATGCGTTTTCATAGAGAACTTTGCGCTGGCGGCAAACGTTGATTGATTTTGCGTTTTGGCCGGGTTGACAGACAGCTGTCAGTTGTTGCCATGGGCGGGGGATTTCGGGGAGTTCTCCGTAGGTTTCTGCTCTACCATCACTTATGAATGTCGACCCGCTTCTGCCTCGGCGATTACTTAATTAATCGTGCCCTTCGTGGAACAGACAAAGCTGTACTCATTCGGAGGAATAAATAAATGGGGAATATAAGCTTAAATTGGAAAAGTAATAATTACATTACAAAGAAAAATGTTGTAAAACAATTCAATAGTTTTGCAAACATTTTCCTATACAAAACAAATTTGTAATTAATTAAATGTAACCTTAAAATAAAACAACTCCTGATATATCAATCTTATTGTAAGTATTCCAGAAATATCATTTTGGATTATATTAATATTATTCTAAACTTTCACTGTTACCAGCTGACTCCTCACAGGTGAACATCTCTGATTTCGGCCCTAAAACCGAGATTGCCGAGCCGCGGTGAGCTGAAACAAATCAAAACGCTGCTTCGAAGGGAAAAGTTTTTAATGAGTTGCGACGGAGGCGATGCCAGTGGGTGCGCGTAGTGAGGCCTGGAGGCTGTTGCTGCTCGCTGCCTGCTGATTTTTTTCTTCTCCAATAATTTAACTCACGTTGCGTATACGCCGCGTAAACGTCGCCCAAAAACGAAAACGCAACCGCACATGCCACTTGCTGCACAATCCAATCAAAAGTTTACAATTTACGCTCGAAATGTTGTGCCTGGGACGCGGCACACATTGATAGGCGTCGTCAGCCAACCACCCACCCACTAGCTACTCCCAAACGAGGACTCCAAGGACACTCTGCTCCAGCGGAGTGCAGGGCGTAAAAAATGTATTCATCGGTTTAAATATGTGCAGGACAAAGTTTTGCCAGCAGGCCTAGACCTTACGGGCAACGAATGTGATTTTCATTCCTCAAGGGTGGACTTGATGCAGATTTATTAAAGAATTCCGAAAAATAAAAATATATTTTCAAGTAATTTTAGCATTTTTAGGTTTTTTGGTAAACATATATATTCAATCTACGGTAATTGGTCAAATATATTGCATAAAATATCGATTTATCGCACATATATCGGAACCTTTACTTCAAATAAATCTTTGAAAATTTATAAAAATACTAGGTCTCAAAGTAAACCCCCAACTCAGGTCCACCCTGAATCCCATAGACTGTGTCAAAGCCGCTTAGCAGTCCCACTCTCGAATCGAAAAAAAAAAAACATAAGAAGGAGGACGGGGTCTTCTTCCCATGACACTTTACCCGAATTTAAGAACAACTCAGACAGACACACACTCTCGTTCACAGCTTATTCGTCTTCATTTCGGATTCAATGATGATTATGATTTAAGGTAAATGGCCACGCCCCTTAAGCACACATCATGGGTATTTATCAGACTTAACGTCCGTAGGTACACATGTTTTTACACTCAATTACAATTTACTTTGTTGGCATCTTTCTGAATCAGTTTTATTATGCAAATGTTGGCGAAGGTAAAGTCAAAGGGAGCAGATACACGACACGACGGTCTTTGACCTGCGGTCTGTGATTGTGGCCAGCCCATTGAGCAGGGGCCAGGGGTTATCCGGACCCATAATTAATTACTTTCATCGCATCTCGCACCCGCACAAAGGCGGCAACAGTATCAGTTGCTGCAAGGGAGTGACAGGGGGCCATGGCGGTGAGTGCATTCGAATGGTAATCAGCAACTTGAGACGGTTCCAGCAGAAATCCTGCGATCCGGTCCATATGCACTCTGAACTTACGTATTCATTGCACACGACAGCTGCAGCAACAGAGCCAAGAGACAGGCGGTTATACCACTTTGAACTGGCTTAAGTAGTGACTTATGGGCAACTGTTTATCATATTTTCATTATCCGAAAAATAGTTATCTTAATATAATATATATTATATAAATTAACACATATTTCTCCATTTGATATACAAATATTTAAACAATATATATTACCAAATTTATTGCGACTTTCTTTTCCGCCAAGAAGCATATTATTACTTTTTTAGATCCCTTCTGTAACCTCCAGGTGCCATCACTGCCGCCTCTGCATTCCTCGCCTTTATTTAGCCACTGCTGCAGGCGACATCGAGGCAACTGCAACTCTATTAGGATCCATCAATGTCAGCCAATTTATGTGCATATTAAAAATGCGGTCTGCCGATGACAAACACACAAGGACGAGAAGGAAAATGAAAACGAAAACGCTAAGGAATATAGGGTGTTTGGGAGGTAGGAAGAGAAGGACGCAACAAGGACTCTAGCAGGACGCACGTGGCGCGTACAATGGCAAACATATGACGATGCGCAAAATTGAGGAACAGCTCGCAAACGTGACAAAAGCAGAAGCACAAAAAGGAACCTATAGGAGTTGGAGCCACATGGCACACCCACTGACACATGGTGAAAAAGAGTTGAGTGGTGCCACTGAAAAAAAAAAGGGGTCAATATAATTTGTATTTTCCCTCTAGCATTTGGCCAAAAAGCTAATAAATATTTAAAGACATTTATTATAACTTTCTGATTTTAAAAACATCTTAAACTTCTAAAATCTTTGGAAATAATCAAAATGAAATATAGAAAAAATATCTTCAGTAGAAACATCTTAATGAACTGATTAATTTTTATATTAATAGCCATTAAAGAACGAAATACATAAAAAAAAAAAAAAGCATTAAATAAAAGGTACTAATAAGTACTAATTTTGTGACTTTAAATATTTATTAAATTCATAGAAAATGTTTTTCAGCGTTGCAACCGAAAGTACATATATTAAGAGCTCGCTGTAACTTTGCCCAGGTAAAATGTAACTTTAATGCAACTCGGCAAAGGAGCTCATGATGCGATTAGTAATCGTGTGGGGGAAGAGGCTGCAGGATGGCTTGCAGAATCGGAGGGAAGCACACTTCGTGGCCAATTATGACAAATGCAGGGAATCGAATTCAAGCTGAATACCCTCATCGAGGCGCGACGCCAGTCGAATTCGAATTTAACCTGGGCATGTCGCAGTGTGCAGGTGTGCCCATATATTTACGTAAGTGTGTTATGTGATACCTACCCCTGTTGGCACCTGGAAAGGTGAGGGAAACTGGCATCTATAGACTTAATTTAATCTGGATTCGACTTCCTCCAGCAAGGCTTCCGGTTTAAAGATTATTAAGGCCAAAAGACGGCTCCAGGCTGTGGCAGGGAGGTGAAAGACCACAACACATATCAAAATGCAATTCATTAACTTTATAACCTCAGAGGCGAGCTGACCACAGACCAATAAAACCAGAATGAAATATTTACAAAAAGGTCGCCTCTTGTCGCAAGTGCAGCCAATTTTGCAATTGAAGTCAAGCTGTGTCAGATATATGTACGCCTGCGCCCGTATAGACAGCTTTATGTGCGTGTTCGTGTACGTATACGTACATGGAAAATGCGGTAAGACTTTGGGGTTCGATGGGTGGGCGAGAAGTCATTGGTGGGATTTCAAGTGAAACTGCAAATGACATTGCTGTCAAATGAGCCAGACAATAATGATGATTATGGCCATGCCATAGAATAATTATTAATTTGCATTGGGCGCCCAAGCCAGGGCATATAAATATGCACATGGACATTATAGTAAAGGGACATTAATATCGATCAATTGCATTTAAATGGCAATTATATTTTCGGCATTCCGAATACCGCAAGATGCCAAGCCAAGCCATAGAATTATTTATTTCCTCGGATAATCAAAGCCATCAACAAATCATCTACGTGTATATCAAGAGCAGATAAATTATTTTGACTGTGCGGTGGAGATTTAATTTGACAAGCTTGTATCTGTGGTAATCTGTAATCTCTGTAGTCTCTGAAATTTTAATTCATTATCAATAAAATCCTAATCCTTTTTATAATAAAACTGATAATAAATTACCTGTATAAATATAAACATATTTTAGTATTGGTGGAAAAAAAACTACGTTATTGAATTCTAAATGGACCTAAAAAATATATTAAATTAATAAATTAAATTTTTATAATTTCCTCGTGAAACACAAAGCATCTTTACATTTACTTGTATAACAAATTACTTTTTACCCATTTTATTTATCACCAATTTCATAGGATTACGTTGCCATAAGTCAATTACCAAAAGCCCTCGTCTGGCTTGACTTTGGGACGTCTTGAATTATGCAATTATTATTTTGGCCCACTGTCAGTCGGTCGATGTGCTTTGTTTATCTTCCCATTGTATTCGGCCCACAAAACGCATTGTTCTACTACACACTACACACAAGAGCATGTGTGTATGCCAGATAGTGTGTGAGTGTTTGCTTGGTTGTTTAATATTTAAACAATAATTTGCCTTTCGTCTCTCCATTGAGAGCCTGCAGGGAGAGCATGTCCATGCAAAAATTTGGGTCATGGTGAGCATTTGTTATGATTATTATTAACCCTGTCGTTGTAGTTGGCATTGTTGCGTTGCTCCCAAAATGGGTATTAGACAACTTCACACACAAATTTCACAGCTGTTGAACAATAAATTAGGCTAACAAAAAAAAAACAATAGCAATGTTATACACACTTGGAAAAATACTAATCAATAGAATGACTTAAAGGTTTATAAGGTTTTAAAATATGAAAAGGCTAGACTTAAATAATATTATGAACAAATATTTTATATATTGAAAGGGGTCCACGTGGCGTATGAGCAATGTGTAGACCTTGATTCAAAAGGACGTATGAGTAATGGGCTTAATTTGCAGAGAAATCGTTAAAACCATTAAAGAATGAATCTGGCTCGACTACATGGCTCATTGAGTGCACACATAAGTAATTTTATTCCGACTCATTATCTCGTTTGATTTGATTTGTCGTTAATCAAAACATAACAAAGCTCAAAAACACACACACTCAAGTCGAACAGTCACTCGTGAGGTGTGTGTGTGTGTGTGTATGGCAAGGACAAACATTTAAGGAGGCAACGGCAACAGCTGACAGACATTTTCATCCCATCCCTCTGGCTCTGCTTTTCCACTTGGCAATTTTCACGCGCCGCCAAACTCAGCCGGCGTTTGCGAAATATTAACCAAATTAGTTAAATACCAGAAAAATGCATTTAAAATCGAGTTTAATCCTCAGGCGTAAAAACTCTCTCGCCCACGTAAAAGCCCAATAAACTAAGAGCGTGAAAGTTTCTCTGGAAAAAAGTTTGGAGAACTCAAGGTAACTGAATGGGTTGAAATATGAAGTAACTTATTCTGGGGCGTGCCCATGTGAGGATTATTAAGTCACACAAGGTGCAGGTGTTGCATAACAATTGGAAGTTGGGGAAACAAGAAAGGAAACAAAATAAAATATGTAAGGCTTATAAAATCCTTTCGGTTTAATTATAACAATTAACTAAAAATCTTGACATTGCTATAAAACCTGATGAGGGGGAAATAAATAAAAAAAAAATTTTTTAAGTACAAAATTTATATCATTAGAGGTATTTAAATCCATTTAACAACCAATGGTTCTTCAAGGGATTTATTATTTCACACTCCCATTTTATTTTATTTAAATAATAAAACCATTTAAAAAAAAGAGCTAATAATTGTGTTTTTATAAATTATTTGCAAATTGTAATTCAGCTGCTACCTCACCGTTTTCATTTCGCAACATCTCAACACAAATTAAGTTTATTACGCTGGCCACATGGAGGGGAAAAAGGACACCCTAAGCATGTGTGTCCTGCCATAGAATTTGGCACACTGCCATCAGAGGGCAATGGCAGCGCGGCGAAAAAATAATAGAAATGTAGGGTGCAAAAGCACCAGTGCAATGCTAAAAAAAAAAAAAAACAAGAAGAAAAAAATACATCGCGGCCTTATCATTGCACATTTCACTGTTGGTGTAACAATTACGCCAAAGCCAACAACATTTGGCAAACATTCAAAAATGCCAGCAGCCAAAATATACACATGGACGACACCGCTCACTTCGCTTTCTCCCCTCGAAAAAAAAAAAGACCAGCCCTTCGACCAACTCAAACTCATTCGTTGCTCTGTTTTCCTGCTACAAATGTTTTTGATAATATGCAACATTGCAACAAACTAACCGACAAGGAAAGCTTCCAACAAACAGGCATGCATATGTATATATTCAATATACATGCAGACACAGCTCGGTGGAGAAAATAGCAGATATCACAAAAACAAGTCCATTTTGTACTTAAATTTTGTTGAATCTAGAAAGTTTTGTTCATTCTAGTTTGGATCCAGATAAAATCGTCTGGTGAGGTTTATCAAGAATATATTAACCCCGTATTATTATAAGGAATGTCAGAATAACCGAGGAAGAGAAATATAAAGTTTATTCACTCTTACAAAATGTTTGGCTTAGAAAAAGTAAAGCTATTTAAAAATATAAAAAATAGTAAAAAAAAAAAAACACACAAAATCCCTATTATCTTGACCGCAGTTGTGTATGCATTGCAGGTACACACACTCACACATAATTGCTTTGTTTACTGGGCTTTGGGGCGGCAGGAAGAGGTCAGGGAAATTTGGCGCAACGACCCCCTTTTTTGTCTCTGGCTCTCGCCATAGATAAACCCGTCTAATGGGGTCGGACCCAAAATGCAAAACGGAAACCCAAGGACCTTGCCCCACAGCCACGGGGCGCTGAGGCATGCATATGCTAAATGCCATATGTATGCAGATTAATCTGCATAAGTATTAGCTGGCGAACGAGTTGCCGAAAAAAGCGAAAGCATTTACGCCTCGCAAATTAAACACACACGAATATATTTTCCCCCAAAAAGAGCTGCAGTTAAAAATTATGAAATGGATATTAATTAAAAGTATTGCGACTTAAACTAAATGCAGGTTACTAAATGCTTTAAACCAGAGAAAGAGCACTCTAGAATCACACTTTCTTTAATAGACTTAAAACTTTTAGATTTATTCATCTTGATCATTATAATATTATTCGCTCGACTTATATATTTTTTAATATTTTGACTAGAACTCAGCTACCAACTATGAGATGTAAACTGTTATTTTCTGTTGCCCCATTAAACGGCTTTTCTAAAAACATATTTTAAATAAATAAATCTTAAAAATAGCAAAAAAAAAAAAAAACAAATTTAGAATTAAAATCAATAAAACTATTTGCACATTTGTTGTCCTTTTTCGAGCCACCTTTTCCTATGCACAGTTTGGTTTAATATTTCCAACAAAAACACGCGAACGCACAAAAACTTTAAGTGGCAAATAGAAATGCATTAACATTCCATGCCGCTGACAGGCGGTGGGGGGAACGGGATGGCAGCAACAATTTATTAAATTAATTTTGGTTTAACATTACAAATGCCATTAAGGAGTGAAAAATTGTGCGCTGCGTGAGATAAATTTAAAATGCTAATTGCATTCGAGAATAAATCTCATATGGCTTTATGTGCACACACATATGTAGGTGTAGGTAAGCATGTGCATATTCGTGCACAAGTACAACAAGGCTCTTCATTAGTATTGCTGCGGCGGAATAGTCATGTAAATTTCATTAGGAATGCGATACGCAAATGAGGTCAGTTATTCAGTCGGAGTCACATTCCGATTCAGCAGCGGGGCGTTGCCTCATATCGAATAAACCATCATCTCGGCTGTCATCTCCGCTTCCCCTTGAATGGGATTTAATTGCAACATACCAAGTTTAGCCAGCAAAAACAACCAGAGGAGGGGAGAGTGGAGAATGCTAGTTGATCCAGGACATAAACTGGGTGTCAGTTCCGCAGAAGAAATGGGAATCGCAATGCAATGTTTGCAGGCAAATGGAAACTTGGCCATTTCGATGTGAGTAAACAGGAAATAGGCAAAAACTAAGACATGATGTCACCGAGACACACACTCGCACTTAGAATGTGGGTCGGAACTCGAAAAACAAGAAAACATTGTGCAGAAGTGAAACAAAAAACAAGTTGAAGAAAGGAAAAACATAAATGAAGCACCAGATGCTCTTGAATTCTTAAAAAAAAATAAAAAAGGAATACAAATATAAGAATAGATATGCAATTTTAAATCTATGGTTAACTACACTAATACTACTACTATTTAATTTAAGATTCCTGATTGAGAAACGAGAAAGGAATGTATTAGACTTATTGTAACATTTAAAACATATTTATCCCAACGATTTATTGAAGTATCCATGAGTATAAGGACGACTTCAAGGTTCTCTTCAAAAGATAGCTTTATGTTCAATACTCCCAAGCCGTTATAAATATAATTTCTTGAACATAAAATCACTTTTAATGGTTTATTAATATAAAATATCATCTAAATAGTAAACACACTTGCTCTTTAAGCTCCCACAAATTCCAAAATTCAGAAAGTAATTTGAATGACTTTAGAACTAAGACTGGCAGCTTGATGAACATGCTTCCATTCGAATGCTCATTGGAGGTCGAACTAATCGCTGACATTTGTGAGCAAGTGGAGCCACTTAATTGGGGGAGTCATCGATTTCGACTTAGGCTCAATTAACCACGCCTCCAGCTCGGCCAACTGTACGGGTTCACAACGCCCTAATTGAGAGATGCTCGCCGTGTACATGGTAATCAAGAGGGCGTGCCAATTGCCGAGTGTGTGTGGCAATAGTAAATTATTAAATCATCGACAGCGGCTAGGTCGCGGGTGTCCTATTAATTTGGGAGAATATATATATAGGGCCAACAAAGCTGAAAAGCAGGCAATACAGAATTATGGCAGTGGAGAAGAAGTCCCAAACATCAAAGGAGGAGGAACCGATTGTCCTCGAGAGTTTCCTGAAGTACGCCAATGTATCTTATCTTTCAATAGGAATGCTGGCCTACGATCAAGAGGACCGTGGCAAGAGAAAGGAGCTTCTGCTATACTGGATGTTCATCGCCCAGCTGATCAACCTGAATGCCGTGCTCCTGACGGAGCTGATCTACGTATTCCTGGCGATCAGCAGGGGCAGCAACTTCTTGGAAGCCACCATGAACCTCTCGTTCATTGGGTTCGTGGTGGTTGGCGACCTCAAGATCTGGCACATCTGGCGGCAGAGGACGCAGCTCACCCATGTGGTGCGTGAATTGGAGACCCTGCACCCACAGACTATCGATCAGCAGAGGCCCTACGATGTGGCAGTTCACTTGGGCGGCTACAAGCGCTACAGCGTCTTCTACTTCGGCTTGCATCTTATGCTGGTTTGGACCTACAACCTGTACTGGGTGGTCTACTACCTGGTCTGTGACTTCTGGCTGGGCCAGCGTCAGTTCCAGCGAAATCTGCCCTACTACTGCTGGGTGCCCTGGGACTGGAGCACCGGTTACAGCTACTATTTCATGTATGTCTCACAGAACTTTGCCGGCCAGGCCTGCCTCTCGGGTCAGCTGGCAGCCGACTTGTTAATGTGCGCCCTGGTCACCCTGCTGGTGATGCACTTCACCCGCCTGGCCGGTCACATCGAGAGTCATGTGGCGGGGCTGGGCACGCCCCAGCGGGATCTGGAGTTCCTTCAAAAGGTGGTGGCCTACCACCAGCGACTGCTGCTGCTTTGCCAGGACATCAATGGGATCTTTGGAGTGTCGTTGCTCTGTAACTTTGTCTCGTCATCGTTTATTATATGCTTTGTGGGCTTTCAGATGACCGTCGGCGGCAAGATCGACAACCTGGTGATGCTCGTCCTCTTTCTCTCCTGCGCCATGGTCCAGGTCTTTATGATTGCCACCTATGCCCAGCGGCTGCTTAATGCGGTAAAATCTAAGCAAATTTAATCTAAAAAAAATTTTATTATATTAATTAATTTTAGAGCGAGTACATTGGCCAGGCAGTATACAATCACGATTGGTTTCATGCCGATTTGCGCTACCGCAAAATGCTAGTCCTGATTATCAAGAGGGCCCAGCAGCCCAGTCGCCTCAAGGCCACAGTTTTCCTAAATGTGTCACTGGTCACCGTGTCGGATGTAAGCTGAATAAAAATACCCCTAAATAGTAAAACATTAATTTGGTAAGTTTCTCCCCCACAGCTCCTACAACTCTCCTACAAGTTCTTCGCACTCCTGCGCACCATGTACGTGGAGTAGACGTCGCGTCGCCTCCTGTGATTACGGCCACAATCCAACGGCAGCAGCAGCAGCAGCAGCATGTGGCAGTGACAATGTTGAGGGACAAAAGAAGCAAATCATCGTTGGCCAATAACTTACGCCAATTGCCGCAAAGAGTTGTGCTTTTTAATTAAAGTAGTGGCAGGTCACGGAACAAATCGAAGAGCGGTCAACTAACCGCAGGACCAATGATTAATTATCGCCATTTCGTTTGCACACTGGGCACGCGTGAAATGCAAGACAAAAAGCACTGGCACCGAAATTAGCGAACCCTTCTCTTCCAGCAACTCACCTGGCACTCACCTAAGCCACCAGCTACCCTCGTGGAAATTTAATTAAAGATTTCCCATTACCAATTGTGCATAGACTTTCTGAAATGGGATATTAGGGATGAAGACCTAAAGCTAAAGAGAGTAAGTTTGCCTTTAGTGAATAATAATAGTTTATCAATAAAGTAAGCATTTATAAGGGATTTCATTTACTAAGAAAGTCAATTATTATAAACCGCTTTTAAATGTCGAAAAGAATATTAATTACATAAGAGACTTCAGCCAAGGGGAAAAATCAGAACTAAACGCCTAAGTTTATATGCATTGGTTATTTTAATGGCAAAGTTTCTGCCAAAGACCAACTATTATTTCGCAGGCAATAGAAAATCATTTCATCTTTTCTACTTTATTACCTGAAGGCATTTCAATTTCCCTGGAGGCTCCAGCCCTGCGGTCAATCAATCGAATAATAGCCATTTCAGGCATGGCGCCTGACCTGACCTTATGCAGCACTTAAAACTAATTGCAAAATATCTATCCGCGATGCAAAGTGGCTGGCAAATTGCATTTTTTATGAATATTTAATTGCAAAGTTGACACAAACAGACAACAGACGGTGGACTGGAGGGGCTGGGCTAATTACATTTCTACGGCTGTCGGATGAGAGATGAGAACACGGAAGCCGGGGCCGAAACTGCCAGTCAGATGGATGGCAAAATTGAAGAATTTTTTCAATTAAAATTACTGAAAAAACGAGCAACGAAAAGAAGTCAGTCGGCCGGGCACCGAAAGGCAATCAAATTGGTTTCATTTCTAATAGAGGAGGGGTGTTTATAAGCTGGGAAAAATATTTAAAAACAATGTTAGTCCTAAATTTATTCCATTATAGAGGTTCTCTTAAAATCGATTGACTAGAAAGCCTATTTCCATGACCTTTCATTATTATTTTTTGGCTAAGAAAAAACCCAACTTAACGGTTATATTTAAAAACTTCTTTATAACATTTCAGAAATTATTTCCTTCTGTGTAGACATTGGGGCGTGGTCTCTTGGGCACTCCCTAATCTAATTAGAAATAACGCGCGTCACGAACTTGACTTGGCCATGGCCAGTTTGAATGTAAAATCGGATGAGGATGCAGATGAGGATTTTCCTGCGAAGCCTATGGAAATTGGCATGGTGTGGCCTCCTCCTCATTGCCGCGGAAATGCCCAAAATAGTTTCGACTAATTTCATTTGCGTTTGCAGTTTTCTCTGGCCCAAAGTTGTGTGCGAGTAAAAAAGTTTCGTTACGACTGTCATTCCCAGTTCACTGCTTCCTCATTCAACCTTTTCCTACAAGGCAGGGGGGACCAAACCGCAGGCATTCTTAGTGGGTGCCAAACCACTATTAATCAATGTAATTGCAGAAGAAACGTAAAATGACATTGCCACCTAGCATCTGTGGCTAATTAGCAGGCAGGGCAGGTGGTCATTACTTCATTTTTAGCTAGAAATAATAAGGTAGCCTCAAAAGTACCTGTTAGTAGCTGATGGAATATTTGGAATAATTTCAAGTGAGTTACGCCAAATAATAAATATATATATCATAGATAGATGTGTGCATGCTGTTACTTTAAAAGCTCACTGTACTTTACTTGAAGTTCTCCTGCATTGTGACCCTTTTGATTGCCCAACTATTCAACTGAAATAGTGGCCCACGCAGTTTATTTGCTTGCTTGCTCGCTTGCTTGGTGCTCATTCAATTTATATTTATACATTGCAGGAAGAGTCAAATAAATTAATTCGTATACCCAACTTTCGGCGTACTTTGTGTGTGTATGTTTGCCGAGGAAAATGGGTCTGGAAGTTGGAGAAATATTGGCTTTTAAAAATGTCAATATAGCAAGCAGCGTGCGCTGATTTGGCAAGAAAATTGCAATTGCAACCAACTTTTTTGCGTTGCGTTGCGTCGCTGCTCGTTGAGAAATTGTATTTCGTTTCATCAAATGAAGAAAAATCGTACATTTTTATAAGGCCATTGGGATGGATGGCGATGCTGCCGGGCAGCAGCTAGCGGAATCAACTGGGAAGGGGAGTTGGCTGCCATTGTCCAGACTTTGGCGCCACAGTTGCTGCTCCTTCTGCTCTGCCAGGAGGGGACTGGACGCGGGGTTTCTCGGGTTGGAGATCGGGAAGCACGTCACTTTGGCTGTTATTGAATTTGACATATTTCCGCACAGTGTGTGTGTTGGTTTGACTGTGGGCTACAGTGGAAACTCGTGAGATTTGTAACCTTAAATATTCTTCAAATTTTAATTTATTAAGGGAAATTATATATGAATTATTAATTGGTTGGAATTACAAGTTCCTGACGAAAACTTAGCTGTTCCTTCGTCAGTATCAAGGGCTATTCAAAGGATCTTTAGGGTCTTCTGACTTTGTTCCTATCTGTTAAATAAAAAATTGAACGAATATCGGTGAAAATAGGTAAAGTTTTCAATATTATTAAATGGAAAAGAGAGAATCATTGGGATGTAGAAGAATATACTCATATTTAAATTGTTTATTAACAAATTTATGTTATTGTTACTCTGAATTTTTACATATATAATCGTATAATTTTATATTCCTTTTTTAAACTCATATTTTAGTGCAAAATTTATTTTAAAATTAACTTTGTAAATTTGGATTTATATGTCTCTTAATACCTTATAGAAAATATATGTAGCTTCCATAGCAGTTTCTACTGTAATAGTGCATGCGTGTGTGTGCGAGTTGTGTCGGCCAAGGGATTAGCGTCATTGCCATTTTTGGCGTATTTCTCATGTGTGCGCTAAGCTCGCTAGTCGGATGTGACCCGGCCACGCCTTCTTTTCCAGCCGCCTACCGTGCACTGCACTTTACTCGCACCCGCCTCCGGCCCCTTTTCTGGCTGTGGGTGTGTGTGTGAGTGTATTTGTCAATTTTCACTCACTTCATTTAAGTAAACACATTTGCTGCATTTCATATTTCCAGTCACGTTCTAAGCATAAATAACACACACACAAGTGCAGCCGTACATATGCGCACGCGAATTAGAACGGTTCCCAAATTCGATTTCCGTGAGACATTTTCAACTAAAAAATAAATCTTTAAGTTTTAATTTTGGGGACTTGAAACTTTTACGAAATATTGGAAGTTTAATTAATTGGTTTCAGCTTTCAGTAATAAAAATACAAATATAAATAATAATTATTTTTAAAAACGTCCAAAATACTTATAGTTCCGGATTTAAAAAATGGAATGCTATTTTTAGGACTTTACAATTGCTATTCGTAGATTAAATAATAAATATTTAAAAATAATAATATCAAATACATACAATACTGAAAAATAAAGTAAAACTATTGTAATAAAATAACTTTTTTCATCCTCAATCATAATAATAAAATTTTTATAAGCTTAAATCTGAAAATATATATAGTAAATATACCTTTCCACACAAAGTGTCAAAGTGTCAAACCAAAATCTTCACTGAAATACTTCTTATTTTACAAAAATTACACCTTAACTAACCTAATTAAATGTTATTCAATTGAGAACACGCTTTTGTGAGTGTATTATGTTTGCTCCTTGTAGTGCATTTTGCTGGGTGGACTTAGTTCATGTTGACGATGGTTGTCATGGCTCGAAACGAGGAGATCGGAGCATCTAATACTAAAGTTATGTACTTGTTGTGAGTCAGAAGGGAGTCTCGAGTCTGTTGACAATCCATTTTGCGATTCCCTGGCATCGTATCAGATTTTCGCGCTGCTCCAACTTTCCATGCCAGAGTTAACTTTCAAAATATTGAAGGCGCGCGTCGGTGGCTGTGGAAATTAAATTT
The DNA here is from genome assembly GCA_018904815.1 of Drosophila ogumai. NCBI lineage: Eukaryota > Metazoa > Arthropoda > Insecta > Diptera > Drosophilidae > Drosophila > Drosophila ogumai. The sequence goes on along the minus strand of JAEIIJ010007862.1, from coordinate 8,889 downwards.
AGGACTTGTTATTATTCCTTTTTGGGATATTGTGCGGCTGCTGCGGGCAGTTTCACCATATTTCCTTATTTATTTTGGTCGCAGATTGCCAGCAGAAATTCTTGGCCAAAAATACATAATTAACGACCCTTTTTCAATAACTAAACAATTTCAAGCTTCCTAGACCGCGGAATATTTTTGCAAAAGGCTGCCAGAGCCGGGTTGAGCGTAGATATTGGATATCCTCGCCGACCGGCTTTCGGCATTCACCGCAGCAATTTAAATTAAATTGCATCAGGCTTCGGCAGTTTAAAATAATAATGGGCAACATAAACAATTTCAGAAAGCTGCAGAAACTGATACATCGTATTTAAAAATATCTCAAGTTCATATGAGTATAATAGAGAAATTTATTTTAGTTTGAATTATATATTGTTTATTGAATTATGGTATTAAAGTTTTCAATATTTGTATTAGAAAAACAACCCCTTAACGAGGTGAGAAAACAACTAACGATTGCACTTGAGAAAACTTTGGCTTGTATGAATCAAAAAAAAGTGGCATTGGTTTTAGAAATCCTGGTCTTAAAAGTTTTAAAAAATACTTATTTTATAAAAAGTTTCACAATTAAAAAGCCGTATATAAAGTAAATTGCCATAATGAGGCTTTCTAATTAAAAAAAAATTAATTAAAATTAGTAAGCTGAGATAAACAATGTTGAAATAAGTTTAAGCCCAGGCTGAAGGAAAATAACAAAAATAATGCAATTGAATTTACTTTTCTGCGATGTAATTACATTTCTAATCGCTTATCCGCCGGAAAAGTTAGTGAAAAGTTTTTTTTTTTTTGTTTAATTAAAGAGAAACTTCAATCTTATACTCTCGTTTTTAAAAGAAGATACAAAGATATTTGCCTTGTAAATATTACCTCTAAGATTCCAATGAAATATTAAGCCCAGGCTTAGAACAATAACAAGTTATCGGGATTCCATTGGAAAATACTTCTGTTTTGGCCCAGTTCTCGGCCGTTTCAGTAAGAGCTTTGGCCAATTTTAAAGCATTTACTGCTGCTTTCATGGAAATTTAAAGTTCTTAACGCCGCAAAACGGTAAGCTTACAAATCCAAACAATAAACAAGAAACAATTGCTCCGCAGCAACAAAAACACGAGCTCAGTTCCAACAATATCGGCAGCAGCAGCCGCATTGGATAACAATGGGAATTCGTAGTGGGAAGCAAAATTTTCCATATTGCTGAAATGCAATTGCAAATGCTGCTTACAGGCTTCGCACACACACCGAGCAAGGAAAACATAAATAAACGTAACCATCAAAGGTTCAATTCTCTGTGCTTCTGCATGATTGTGCGGGGGGCAGGGACTTCCGGGGGCCCCCAATGGCGGCAATACGAATACATATATATATATAGGGTGAAATTTCGGGGTACGATGGACGGTGGAATAACATTGCACATTTATATTGCGATTTTCGCCTGGGGGAAGTATCTCGTACTCTTTACAAAAGCAGCAATGGGAACAAAAGCCTATTGTCAGGAGTTCTATCTCCAAACAAATTCGAGTCCAGCCACGAGCCAAACTATTTCAAGGTGAATTTCTCCCATTTCCGGTTAATAAATTCATTCGAATTAAGGAAAAAAAATTAAGGTAAACTTTATAAACTTTGCTATGGTAATTATTTATTGGGGTTTGTAGAAAAGGGACTTTAACTTTAACTTTATTTCAAAGTAAATGTAATAGCAAATTTTTGTATCTTTATTATAATTCTTATGTTTGAATGTTTACAAAATATAAACATATATTTTGTAATCTTCTTGCTGTGTACAAATGCATTAAATTGTTTGCCTTTGCACATATACATACATATACCCGACTGGCAACCAAGACAGACGATGGGGGGAAGCCCCTGGATTCCATTGATAGCTGGAATCGCAGTCGATGCCACTGCTGTTGCCGAAATAAAACGTAAACAAACAAATAATAATTGTGCACCACACGACTGCATGAAATAAACAACGCGCTCTGCGAAATAAAGAAAAAAACATAAAAAAGAATCAACAACCGAATGCCAGATGAGGCGGAAACTCATGCGTTTTGCAGACTTCTACATGCGAAATGCTACCTACAACTTGAAAGTAGAGTTAACTTATAGATTTTATTATCATTAATTGTTAAGTAGCTTTATAAATATTTTAAAAATTATGACTGATCCTATGGCATACATACATACATATTTGATATACTTGCCTTCTTTTATTTTTATTTATTAAATCGTCTTTGGTGAAGCCTCAGCACTCTTAAAGTGCGATGCAGAAGCCAAATCAACTAAGCATGACAATGAGGTGCTGTTGAGGTTCCTTCTCGGTTCCCCTATTTATAGATACAGGATTCGATACCGTTGCCGTGTGGCTAATAAACCCGGTATATTTTATATGCTCCAGCCAGCAGGAGGACAATGGGTGGTGGCATTCGCACATGAACAGCAAGCACATCACATTTTCATCAACAAGAATCTGTTTTATCGCACTCACCCATTCCGGGGGCCCACATCTACATTTTATTGGCCCTGCAGCTATCCGTTCACATAATTTGATGCCGGCTCTTATTTCGTCTATTTTTACTGTCTTCCGGTTTATTGCCACTCCCCTTTTGACCCCCTCAAACCAGCCATTGTGCAAATCTACTAGCAAATCATGGAGATTTTTCCCCCCGACTTAATTAAAGCTATTCAGCCACCCACATAGTCGTTGGACTTGTGATATATTTTGGTTTTCATATTAAAAATATATATCCTTTTATTCACGAAAATGGAAAAATTAAAATTGTTGTGAAATAACTTAGTTTTAAAAATGGATATGAACTCAAAGTTTGGTGAGCAAATACATATGTTTTAAACATTTTTATCTTAAAACTAAAAACATGTCTCTATTTTTTTATAAATCCGAATTGATGCAAAGAATGGATTGAAATGCAATCTGAAAATGATGTGAACGCACTTGAAGCTCGCAGTATGTTTGTTTTATTTCGATTTCCATGTTTTGGACGAAGCTTATGCTGCGAGTAAGTGGTAGATTCCAAATGGATGATGTGGATCAACAGGCAGCGTCAATACAGAATCAAATCGTCAACCGAATTTGATTAGTCGTCACTTGCACTTGCAATAACTTGGTATGCCACCCTGCAACGCCATCATCCCGTGGCTTCGACATGTGCCCGACTCAAGAGGGCTGCTGCTCTCCTATGCGAAGGGAGGGCAAGGCAAAAGTGCTGAGATTGCGTAGGGTCCAATGTCCGATGTCTGTGCATGGGTGATGGGTGCAGGGTACAGGGGAGATCCATCCGTGGAACGCTTGAGATGAGGGCCGGCCTGGGCTGTCGAAGTAGGAGCTTGCAAACAAGATTTCACGCTTGATTTTCACATCAAAAGCCGGATAAAGAAATGGGAAAATCTCTGTGTCGTGTGCAAATGAAACGAAGCAGCTAACAGGATGGGGACAGGATTGGTCCTCCTGCCTCGGATTGTTTTTCATAGTAGCAAATTGAAGTTTACAAAGTATCCCATTTGATGGACATAAAGTGGGTGTGGGTTTGGGTGTGGGTGTGGGTGAAGGGTGTTTCTATATTTTAGTGTAAATATGAAGTTGCCTCAGAGTTGCTCTAGGGACTCCAGCTTCAGCAGTCGCTGCTCACCCAAGTGCTGCTCCAAGGCCAAACGCATGGCGTCCAGAAAGTCCGACAGGCTGATCTTCTCGTTCTCTTCGTAGAGCTGGCTGCTCGTATACTGGGTGTGGGCCAGGAGCGGCAGCTTTCGCAGGGTGCGACCACTTAGACCGCTGCTCATTTCAGCCAAATTCGACAAAAGTCCCTCCTCGGCGTCCTCTGTCTCCAAATCCTCCCGCTGCAGGATGCCCTTCGACATGAGCTCAGTCAACATGGACTTGTAAATGGAGCGAATAGCCGGCAATCCCGGAAGTCCGATATACTGACGGATATCAGCACGATCCAGGAAGGCCAGATCAATGCTCTGCGCCAGGTTGGAGGTGGCGAGGATGAGCACGTTGGGACAAGTCTTGATATCATCCAGCTGGGTCAGCACCGCATTCACCACACGCATGGCGTCCTTGGGCTCATTGCTGGACATGGCGCTTCTGGCGTAAGCCAGCGACTCCACTTCGTCGATAAGCACACAGACCAGGTTGTTGCGGTCCGCTACCAGCTCGGCGATTTTCGAGAACAGACGCGCCACAAGCTTACCGCTCTCCGAGAACCACTTGGAGAACAAGCTGTGACTGTTGATCTCCACCAGGTGGGTGTACGCGTAGCTCTCCTGTGTCCGAATAGCCAGCTTCTGGGCCAGCGCCTTGCACAGGCTGGTTTTTCCCGTTCCTGGCGGACCATGGAGCAGCAACAGCCGGTTGCAGGCAATCACATTCGTGTCCACATGATGCTGCGAAAAGCTCAGAGCGGACAGGGCGAACTTAAGAAGCTTCTCCTTCAGTCCGCTCTCGAAGACCAGATTCTCCCAGAGACCGTCAAAATGGCTGGCCGGCAGCAGAACGTGATGGGCTGCTATGACGCTATCAAAGCCATCGCCATTGGCGCTTTCATCGAAGAGCCCGGCACCGGCAGTTGTTGGATGAAGCGAATAGAAATGGAAACGAAACTTGTTGTGGGACGACGCCTCCACCTGATGTCCGCCGTCGCTGTCGCGCTCAAGGAGTACGTTTTCCACCAGCGGACTCTTTTCTTCGGGCAGAGTCGGGGTGAGGGGGACATTGTGCGGCAGGTTTATGGCCGACTGCACATACAAAGTTTTCAAAGCCGGCTCCAATAGATTTCGCATCGCCCCCAAATTCCTGCAAACATGTGTCAATTAATAGGGCGCAGTTTGCGACACCAAGCGTTACTCACTGGTTGACGCGCTTCACGCGAACCTCCACGTGGACAGTGCTGCTGTTGCTCAGGAAACTCATTTCGCAAACAAAAATTGGCTTTAAAAATTTCGCGGAAAGAAACAAAAGATAGAGATGGGAGCAACCTAAACGAACATGGGCAATCGAAGCTTTATAACTTATCGGTAATCGATTTCATATATTCGATTTTTATATTTATTTTTTAATATAGTTGTTAGGTGTGGAAACTAGGTGCGACTTACCCAAGTTACGCACCAGTTTACTTAACGACTTTTTTTATTATTTTAAACTTAAAATATAAGTAAACTTTTACCTATTAATTTTTGTAAATTTAGCATTAATAAAGTGCTAAAAATACAAGTAGTGCAGTAAAAAAAATAAAAAAGTAAGTCCTGCTAGTATCTCACTAAAACATTAAAATATATATAATTTTTAATAATATTTAGCCATATTGTCATTTGTGCAATGCTTCTTTTTATTAAATATTCTTAAAATGCGCGGCACACCTAAGATGGCCGCCCGGAAATGCCCTCCTAATCATCTTCGACGACGACCAAGATGTCCTGGAAACAGAAGGGCGTGAAGGGGTAGCCAGCGCCCTCGTAAAACTTGCTCATGAACTCCACCCAGTGCAGACGCAGAGTGTGCAGGAAGGCGGAAAGACCCTCCATCATCACCATGATCGCAATGGTAAAGAACTCCCAGACGGCAAAGATCAGGAAAATCCAGATGCAGCCCGTGTAGCCAGTGGTCTGCAGACCCATCGCAAGCACCATGGTCCACAACACCTCCGAGAGCTCTGCAATGTACTCCCAGATTAATGGCAAATCCCTACTAAAATCTCGAAGGAATACGTACGGGCATGGGCCAGGGACAGAGCCCAGAGACGCAGATAGGAGGCCGTGTGCGAGATGGTACTCAGGATATACTCGATGGTGTGGATGGCCTGGTGGATCCAGATCTCGCTCATGGGCTCGTCGTCCTCGCTGTGTCCGCCCGACTCGTGAGCCTCGGCCACCTCCGTAATGATGATTTCCTTGCCGGTGGTGATCTCAATTTTTTCCACGATCTCATCCTCCACGGGTCCAACGGGCTGCAGGAGAAAGTCGTTAGGAGGATTAGGTCACGTCTTACAGCCGAAAGCTAGTTAAGACTCACCCTGTTGCGGCGCTTGAACTTAATATATAGCGGCTTGCCGAGCAGGATCCAGGGGATGCAGATAAGAGCGATTACGAGGAATATCGTCTCCAGCTGGCGCTGGATAGGATACATGCTGGCATCGCAGCCCGGCGAGGCCGTCTCCGTCTTGAAGAGCACCATGTCGATGAACATGATCAGGACCGAGGGCGCACACCCGGGGGAATCGGCCAGCACATCGGTGGTGGGACTGTACTTGACCCACTTGAAGAACATCATGAAGCACATGTAGCCGAACATGAGCAGCAGGAAGAGGACCTGCGGCACGAACTGCAGGATGATGTAAGCGTACTTCTTGAAGAACACAAAGTTCTCCACAGACAGGCAAACGCCGAAGGTCATGTGCAGCACGCCGAAGATGATCGATAGCTTCATCTTGTAGGTGTTCAGGAAGATAATCTTGTTGGAGGCCGACTGCCAGACCGGGTCGATGCCCATGGGATAGACACCGCGAGCGGCCACCGTTGGATTGAGGGTCAGGGTGGGATTGGTCAAGACAGTGGTTCGATTGTAGACATTGACCCAGCGCGAGCCGAACACGTTGAAGGACTTGGAGAAGATGTCGTTGTAGTGGAAGCCCGTATACATGGCAAACAGACCCATCAGCATGATGATGTAGCGACCGGCGAAGAAGATGGTCCAGATCTCGCCACCCCGCTTCTTGGTCAGCCGCTTCTCGTCCAAAACCATCCAGAGGCCCAAGAGGAAGAGGATCGTGCCGTGTCCCATGTCGCCGAACATCACGGCGAACAGGAAGGGGAAGGTGATGCAGGTGTACAGGCCGGGATTCACCTCGCGGTAGCCGGCGATTCCGTAGGCATCAATCAGGTTCTGGAATCCGCGAGTGAACTTGTTCGTCCGGAAGTAGGTCGGCGGCTCCTTCTTGGTATCCAGCACATTGATGAACGAGGGCACCGTGCTGCCCACACTGGCTGATCCCGCGGCCAGGGCCACCTCCACCTGCTCCAGCTCCCGCTTGGGCACCCAGCCCTCGCCAATGAGGCACTTGCTGCCCATGTCCACGTTGAATAGATTCAGCGTATGGTAGATGGCCTTCATCTTCTTGATCATGGCCGACCATTTGGGCAGCTGCTTGAGGGCCGCCTGGAGCACACAGGTCCTGTGGTCGCTCGTCTGGTTGATGATCGCCTGGAGGTCCTCCAGACGTATCTTCACGTTCTTCACCATCTCCTGGCGCTCGGCGTGCGAGCTGGGACAGGGGTACATGTGGGCATGGAAGCCGGTGCAGACCTTGCGAATCCTGCCCTGCAGCTGATCGCCCTGGAAGAAGACCACAAAGACACTCTTGTGGAGCACACTGCCGGTCTTGGGATCCGTCAGAGGAACATCCACCTCGCAGCGGCGAACAAAGACGTTGCCGCGCGAGATGCGCCACAGCATGCGCTCGAAGGCGTACTCCCGCTCCCTGCTGATCACTCCGGCCACGAAGCCCAGGCGGCCATTGGACTGCTCGGGGTCCTGGTGCGTACCCTTCTTGTTCAAGTCGAAGTTGTGGGACTCCTGGTCCGAGAAGAACTGATCGGTGCGCTCCAACACTTGGATCATTTCGGTTAGCTCCAGGTAACTCGTCTGCAGGTTCACATTGTTGGCAGCCAGCTCCATGATCTCCGTCTCGGTCTTCTCCAGGTGCGACTCCAGATCAATGATCTCGCGCGGCTGTGGTGCCGGCGGAAAGTCATCGATTAGGTCGAGCACCTTGTGACCCTCTTTGGACAGTTCGGAAGTTACGTAACGAATGCGACGCTCGAGCTCATCACAGCGCCTCACCTCGCCGACGAACTTGCGCTGCTGGGCATTGATCTTCTCGTTCATCTTTAAATGGGATACAAAAGGATACAGATTTCATCCCGTATTTATCAGGAAAGGTCCTTGCTCTCGTTCCTTGTTCACTTACGTCACGGAACTGCACACATCCCACTTCGCCCAATGCTGCAATCGTATCGTAGGCTGCCTCCGGCTGCAGATACATCTGCACCAAGGACATCACTTCGCTCCGAAAAATGCTGTTGCTCTCCTGATTGGAGCCGCAGCTCCACCACTTGGACATGTTGGCTGATCCTGTTGCTCCTTTGACTGGTTAATAAAATTCCGGAGTTGGGCTCCGCACTTTCGGAGCGCAGCTGACAGACGACTGATCGGTCTGGTCAAGTGACTTGGACGAGGAAGGCTAGCTGACCCACGAGTGCCTTTCTCTTATCAGTCTGCCTTGGATAAATATTTGGGGAACTTCTATGCACCATCAATCAATGTGATGAATGTCCGTTGCCCCGATTGATTTTCCTCCCTTCCAGTCTTTTTTTTTTTGTTGCTTATCAACTGATAGTTCTCAGCCATTTGGAATTAAAAACCAATTGCAAGACAATTAGTGCTTTTCAGGTCTGCTCTAGGTACTTATTCTATCAATTGTGTACCTAGAAATATAAGTACATACAGTGGTGACCTGTAGAAAGGTAAGAATTGTACCTGAGACTTATTGTTTATACTATTTAAAATTGAATATACTTTTTTTGGATCAAATTATAATTATACAATACAATTATAACTTTTTTTACAATTATTTTCATTAATTCCCAATCATCTAAAAACAGGTACACATTTTTGCTGTTCTCTTCTTTGCTGTATATTTATTTATTACAATTAATTTATTTTGTACAAGTTATTTATAACAATGAATATCAAATTATTGCTTTTGAAACAGTTTTTTGAGAATACTAGGCACAACTCCGGGCCAGGAGGAGGAATACTTTTGGACAACAAATGGAATA